>APFE031668525.1:172960-303840 GCA_000404065.3 Pinus taeda
ATATATCTTAGCAGAATGCAGAGGAAGCATTCTCTGCACCAACAACCATCAAACCAGATTTATCACAGAGATCTTTGATGAAGGCATCCCTAGAAGTTGGATGTTGGTATAATTTCAGATGGTGTCCGTTTACTAAGAAGGAAGCATGAGCATCATCTATACTTTATGAAACACCTTATTCTTGATAAATTTATAGTGTCATTTCATTCTTGGTTATTGGATAGTAGTAGTTTTCTGGAAAACCATTGAACGGATTTCATCTAACTCATTTAGCTGTTCCAACCAGTGTTTGTGGGCCTTTGATAAGTCCAATCCTACTTCCAAATCTGTTTTGAGTGTGCTCATCTCAAATTCTATCGGAAACAACAGGGATTTCCCATAGACTAACTGAAATGGTGAAAACTTGGTTGTATTCTACCATGTTTTCCTATATGCCCAGAGAGCTTTAGGAAGTTTCTGAGACCAATCCTGATGATGGCTTTCTATAGAGTTTGTCAAGAGATTTTCCAATACCTTGTTTGTACTTTCTACCTATCCATTCCCTTGGGGGTAGTATGGAGAGATCACCCTATGTTTGACTCCATATTTTTGTATAACGTTCGCTATGATGTGGGATGTGAACTGCGCCCCTCCATCTGAAACAATCTCCCTTGGAGTACCATACTAAGCAAAAATCACTTTAAAAAGAAAATATGAAACCACATGTTCCGTTGCTTTCAAAACATATTTGGCTTCCACCCACTTAGTCACATAAGCAGTGCAAACCAGAATCTGAACCTTTTGATGAGAAGGTGGGTTAAAAGATCCAACGATGTCAATTTCCCACTTCTCAAAAGGCTCAAGAACTACTTGGGGCTGCAATGGCATTTCATTAGACTTTCTAGGCTGCCCCATGCATTCACAACTATCGCATCCTTAGACATAATCTCGAGCATCCTGAAAAATAGAAGGTCAACAATATCCCATTTGCAACAACTTGTGGTCTATTCTTTTATCTACGAAATCCCCTCTACAAGGGCCATCATGGGCAGCCTTCAATATCTCATAAATTTCATCCTCGCATACGTAGTGCCAAATCTACTGATGAGCCCCTGTGTGAAAAAGGTATCTTTCCATCCATGAATATCGGGTACTATGATGAATAATTCTTTTTTGTTCCCTGTATGACAAATGACGAGGTACCTTTCATGTAGCAAGATAGTTAGCAATATCTACATACCACAGAGAGTTAGCAGAAATTGCAAAAATATGTTCATCTAAAAAACTATCTTCTATGGGTGTACTTTCAGCATTATTATCTAGTTTGGATAGAAAATCAGTAACCACGTTATCCTTTCCTGGTTTATCTACTATGCTGATGTCAAATTCTTGAAGTAACAATAGCCATCTTGTAATACGACCAGGGGTAATGGGTTTATTCATCAGATACCTGATTTTTGTGTGATCAGTGTGTACAAAGGTAGGATACCCAGTAATATAATGTCGGAACTTGTTGATGGCGTAGATGACAACAAGAAATTCTTTTTCACTCACTGTGTAGTTTAACTCAGCAGGAGCCAAGTTCTTACTAACATAGTAAACTGTATATGGCAACTTGTCTACTTACTGTCCCAATACTGCCCCAACTGATGTTTGAGAGGTATCAGCATGGATATGAAATGGTAATGTCCAGTCTGGCCCTCAAAGGATCGGAGCTCTACAGAAAAGTTCCTTGATCTTCACAAAGGTTGCATCACAGTCATCAGTCCAAGCAAAATCTGCATCTTTTTTTAGCAATTGAAAAAGTGGATGTTCTATCTTAGCAAATTTTTCTATAAAGTTCCTATAATAAATAGTGCAACCGATAAAGCTACGTACTTGTGTGGGTGTTTTGGGTATTGGAAAGTACAATATTACCTCTACCTTAGTTGGATCCATCTGAATCCCAGCAGCTGAAAGAAAATGTACTAGAACTATTCCTTCCTCCATGATCATGTGGCACTTCACTGTACTCAAAGAGGCATGTGTATGTTTACATATTTCAAGAACATTTTCTATATTTTCCAATCCTTCTTCAAATGAGTTCCCGTATGGAGTAAAATCATATAGATTTCAACACTCTCATCCACCAAATCAGAGAAAATCCCTAAAATTCCCATTTGGAATGTTACAGGTGCATTACAGAGACCAAATGGAAGGACTTGGTATGAAAAAGTTCCCTAAGGGCACATGGCAGTAGCTTTATCCTGACCCTAGAGCTATCTACATCTAGTTGTACCCATTAAACCCATCCACAAAGGAGAAGAAGGTCTTCCTAGCGAAAGTATCCAAGACTTGGCCAATGAACGGTAAAGGGAAATGGTCTTTCTATGTTGCCTTGTTTAATTCTCTATAATCTACACATATCTTCCATTTACCTTTTTTCTTGGGAACAATCACCAACGAGGAAACCCATTCGTTGTCCGAGATGGGGTAAATAAATCCTACATCCAGCAGATTTTGAAGTTCTTCCTTGACAATGTTTTTCAAGGAGGGGTTCATTCTCATCCAGGGTTGTCTCATAGGATGCCAATCCTATTTTATGTATATATGATTGGTGCATAGATCGACAAGAATCCCATTTCATGTCTGCATAGTCCTAGGCGAAGGTTTCTTTGTGATTTTGGAGAACATCTAGAAGTTGTTTTGTCTGGGATTCTGACAAATTTGGGTTAATATTCAAGGTCTTTCCTGGCTCTCTATTTAAAGAAATGTTTTCATGGGACATAGTTGTAGGAAGTTATTCAAATTCATCTGTTGTTTCAATTCTTTCCTGTGCTTCACAGCTCCAGATAGTTTTTAGAATTCTCTGGTTCAAATTTGAAACAAAACAAGGGTCACTAATGAAGGTAGTAATTGTATCATCCTCCCTTTCTGTTTTCAGATGAAGGGCCTACCCAGTAGTAGGAACTAATCTTAATTCTTCATATTTAGACTTAGGCTCTTCCTTTGATGGAGTTTTCTTAGGGCAAGATGGTTTCACTAACGGGCTAGGTTCTGCCAAACGATATAACAAAAGGTTTTTAGTAAACTGCCCATTTGAGATAACCATATTTCTAGAACGACACCCAATATAAGTGTCTGTAGTTTCTGGCCACAGTATTCCCAGAATCAAGGGGTGGCCACCAGCAGGGAACTATGTTTGCAACACTAGGAAATCCATAGGATAATGCCATGAATCAACTGAGATTATAATGTCTTCTAATTTTCCTATCAATTTGATTATAGATCTATTTCCTAATTCTAATATATTAGGTGTATGTTTGAGGTTTTGAAGACCTAATGTATGCATGGCCTTAATAGTGATGACATTTATAACAGCACCCAAATCTACCAGTACATTTGGAATTTCCACTTCGTTAATTTGTATAGTTGGAATTAGGTTCCCTCGATCCCCATAGTTAACAGGCATAACCTTTCCTAGCATAAAATATAATAAATTTCCCATCACATGAATAGTGAGTGGGTCCCTTGATTTATTTTTAGGCTTTTTAGCACAATATTTCCTAAGAGTTTTTGCATATATAGGTACATTCCTCATAGCCTGTAATAGGGGAATATTAACAAATAGATTTTGTAACTCCCCTAACAAGTCAAACTTAGCTTCAGGGATCTATTTACTCAAGGCCAACCTTTCAGGATAGGGTGGGTCAACTCAGTGTTCTTGAGTAATTAGCAGTTGAGGAGGTGTTTGATTGTTACTAGCTTAGTTTGATTTCTCTTGAAGTGTTTCTGGTTCTTTAACCTCAATACCAACTTGTTCAATAATAATAGGTGAGGGATGAGCATCTACTACTTTCCCAGATCTCAAGTTCATTTCATAAAGTTCTGCAGTAGAGATATTGTAGGAAGGTAGGTTAAGGGTATCAGTTTGCTGAGCCCTTTTATTGTTAGGATTCAGATTATGTTGGATAGGAAGTTGAGGGCAAACAGGCAGATTACTAAGAGGTATATTAGAGGGAAACTGAAGTTGTTTTTGTGGTATTGATTGAGGAAATTGTCCAAGAGGAGAGGGTCCATGCCAATTCGGGGCCCATGAACTGGTCGAACTAGTTTGAGGATCCCACTGTTGTGAGGGTGGAAACTAATATTGAGGTCACATACATGAATAAGGCATGGACTAAGGACACATATTAACATTGTTAAAATATTGAGATGGATCCTGAATCATACCTTGATTTATGGTTGGTGGCCGAGGTTTCCATGGCTTTTTGGATCCCATGAAGTATAGTTGATCCAACTCTTCACCTGTCTCTTGAAAGACCATCTTCAATCTTGGAAAGGAGGGGCATGAACTTGTTACATGACTCAACTCGCAGATTGCACATTCTTCCATGAAGTTCAATGGACATTCTCTGCATGGATGTTTCTTCTAGCACTTCGGGAAAAATATAGCTATAGCGTTTTCCAATTCCATCTGTTTATGTTTTACTTGTAGTGTGTCCATGTTTGCAGATAGGGTACTCAACATATCAGTCCTTAAGTTATCCAGTAGGTTTCCAATTTCTACTTTTGTGACACCTCCGCCATGTACTTTTATTGACTGGATTCCTTTTTTATTCCTTGCAGCTCCCCTCGAGCAGTGGATGCACAACTCGTAAATGGTATTGAAGTACTCTTTTGATATATCTCCCTTTCCTACTATGTTTAACAATTCCAAAGAGTCCTCTCGAAAACGCTGGAGAAGGATAGTTTTAAAAATGTCCTTATTTAGGTTAGAATGACCTAACCTCTATAACTTGTACTTAAAACATTCCACACAATCCTCCATATTCTCATCTTCCTTCTGCATGAACTAAAAAAGTTATTCCTTAATATCTCGAGATTTTCAATAATTTCGATACTTCTCTAGAAAATTGGTTTTCATCCCATCACACGTGGAGATAGTCTTTCCTTCTAGACCCATAAACCATCATAGGGTTGTCCCTTTCAATGTTGCAGGGAATATCTTCAGTTTCTGCTCATCAGTTATGTAGTCATATCCCCGACACACAATATCGAATTCAAAAAGGAACTTGTTGGGGTCTTCAAAATACAACCCATGAAATCTAGGTAAAGTTTTCAAAGGAATGGGCTTCGTTGGTGTGCTAGTCCCAAGATCCCCAATTGGGGAGTGAATAGTAGAGGTTGGGGATGCCATAAATATTCTCCAATAGTCATTGGCAATTTCATTAGGTTCTATAGGGAATGATGGACGGGGTCTTATCACATAAGTTTGAGTTGCCTTAACATCACTCCCCCTATCTCGTGGTGATATGAAATCCCTTTCACCTCCTTCCTCCCCACCACAATGGCTTAATTCCTTAGACCTTTTGCTTGCAACTTCCTCTTCCTTGGTTACTAGCAATGATACTCCTTCATCAGGTACACTACTCCATACTTCTTATGTTGTTGGAAGGTTTTACTATGTTAAATCAATAGGAGGTATTGTAGATAGCACTGGTTCTTCAACAAATTTTCCCTCTAATTTCATTCGAGTCCTTTCCCTCACAGTAGCATGAGAAGATGCCTCTGATTTAGCTTTTGCGATGATTTGTTGGATATAATTGTTCCTTCCCAGATCATGTCCTCCTTTCTTCGGGGCTTTTCGTCTACCCCTTTTATTCGAATCTTTGTTAATGCAATTTGGCAATGGGAAACATCTAAATTAAGTCATTATGCTTAGGACCTTGAGCAAGGCTTCAAAGGACCATTCCCTCCAACGAGAGGTTGAGTTTTAGCAGACAACAAAAGAAAGCCACTGAAATAAAATCTAAGGCTTGGGACTTAGAGCAGGGTGGTAAAGGACCATTCCCTCCCTAGGATGAGAGATCAAACAAGAAAAGAAAATGCATGAAAGGAAATCTAAGGCTCAAGACCTAGAGTAGGGTGTCAAAGGACTATTCCCTCCCTAGGATGAGATATTGGGTTTTAAAAACTCTTGAAATCAAAATACTAAGCTCAGGATTTAGAGCAGGGTAGCACTTCCCTCCCTAAGGTGAGAGATTGACCTTTTGGTCAATGCATATCACGTCTTTCACCTTGCTAGCCTTCCCTTACAATGGCACCAAAATGTTGGTGTTTGAGTGTGAGTAAACTATTCCACTCTTTTCCACATTAATTTATCAATCTAGGTGCATACATTTTTCAAGGTAATGCACAAGGTATATGTAGGGGTAGGGTTACAATTTAACATAAACCAAGGATTCACATTCAAAGAATCAAAGCATCGATGTAACAGTAATTAGAAGTAAATTGTGGAACTTAAAAAGGTATCCATGGCAGTTAATTAAAGATTTGTAACAGCAATAAGAAATGAACACATAACAGAAGAAATAACACACCTAAAGGAAAATACACAACACCTGATCAGGAGAGCGGCCCCACTCTCTGATCAAGGTTTTGTTAACTCACAACTGAGAGAAGAACAACAAACTTGCTTGCATTCAATTAATATATGAAGAACTATTACAATGTTTGTCTCTGCATAGCTATCTCTTCGCACATGAATAAAACCCCCTTTTATAAAAATACATGGGAAAGACATATTCCCCAAATCTGGTAACTAATGCCAAAAAATATACAAGTGTTAGAACAACAACTAATTACGAAGAGAAAGAGAACAATAAAGATGCAAGATAAGCATGGGAGCAGCTGAGAGTGATTATGTTGTTGCAGCATTACTGAACATCTGCTGTAAGTGCGGTACTACTGCTGCGAGTTGTGAATGTGATACATGTTCACCGAGATCTGCAGAAAAAAATAATTTTAGTAGTTCACATATGAAAAACCACCTGACCTTACTTCATCAATTAAATATTCCAAGAGACGTTAAAAGGGAGGGTTACCTTATAAGTTTATCACAATTAAAGCATATCATTGGTGCAAAAAGGATGAAAGGATAGGTGAAAATGTAAGGAAAAGATAGGCAGATTTGGTGCCCAACAACTTGAGACAAAACAAAACTTGTGTATTGTCTTAAATATTGTCTTTAAGCGGGTGTCTTAAAAATTATTATCTTAAATATTATTGTCTTAGAAATTATTTCCTTAAAGATTATTTTCTTAAAGATTATTATCTTAAAAATTATTGGCTTAAAGATTATTGTCTTAAAAAATTGTCTCTATAAAGACAATATATAACACAAACACTATTGTCTCTTAGGAGACAATTTCATTTTTGTCTCTCTTGAGACAATTTCATTTTTTTTTATCTTTAGAGACAACACTCAGATTAGAGACAATATGTCTTTAATACTAGCAATTGTCGCTCTAGAGGCAATAATTTTTTTATTTAAAGATCACTTTTGTCTCTCTAGAGGCAATATAAAACAATGAATCCAAAAATATCTCACCATTGAAATAAATCAATATAATTTTTTTAATTAAAACTAAACTACAAAATCATTGATTAATTCATGTTACCACACAGTGGAATCAAACCACCAACCTCTTTATTGTAAGGAAAATTCTCTTCCATTGAGCTAACACACTTTAAAGAATTATGTGAAGAGTTATGGCAAAATTTTATTATAATTCTACCCAAACAATAGAGATGTTGACAAAGAGAGGAAAAATATTTATATGTCGAGGAGCATTGCTACTTGATACTCACCGAGCAAGTCTCGCTCAAACGTTATCTCTTCAGTATGTAGTCAGGAGGCTTGTAAGGTCCCTTAAAATAACGAAGCTGCCAAAAATAAATGCTACATTTTGTTTTATTTGGAAACAACGAGAACATTTTCTACTCATCCAACAAGTCATCCCACATGTTAGATCTTTTCAGTATCAATAGTGAGGAGGCTTGTAAGGTCCCTCAACATACACATTCATATACTCTGACTGATCAAGAGAAATATTTGTTAGCTTGGCACTGAACTTAGGCAAGTGCATAGAAGCCAACTTCTCATCTAGATGCTTAGGCAACACATAAACTTTATTCTCACACTTCCCCGATTTCTTCTCATTCTAGAGCTCTAACTGAGCAATGAACTGCAACAAAAGGTAGCGATTATACACCATCTATGGAACATCCACCTATGTAGAAATGGATCATACACAACAATATAATCAAGGGATTGGTATTCCTGAGCAGTCTAGTATATACAAGAAATGGTTGCAGGGCATTAGAAATATTTACATGATTTATAAAGGAGCAAGACATTACAAATCTTGGGTGGCCAGTTGCACAACCCAAGTTCATCAGACATTCCTCTACAAGAACAATGATGCCACTGCTGCTATCAAGGAACACCCACCTATCAGTCTGAAGCTTGACGGTAATATTCTTAACACTAAGGAAAGTTTCAAGGCCTTGCATATCAATCTCACTGTCAAAGTGACCGATGTTATAAACAATGGCATTGTTCTTCATTTTCCTCATGTTATCTACCATGATGATGTCCTTGTTGCCAGCGGTTGTCACAAATATATCAGCAGTGCTAACTACATTCTCAAGGGTGAGAACAGGAAGGTCTTCCATAAGCACTTGTAGGACACAGATAGGATCAATATTTGTAACAATGACCCTAGCTCCAGCGACTTTAAAGGCTACAACACAACCCTTTCCAACATCTCCAAACTCACAAACAACAACAACCTTACCCACAATCATGAAAGATGTGGCTCTCATAAGACTGCCTGGGAGAGAGTTCCTACATCCATACAAGTTGTCAGATTGAAAAAGAAGAAAGAGAATCAAAATCAACACAAACTGCATCTCAAATAGAAAAAATTTGAAGAAAAAAAAGATCTGAAAAATCTGGCCCTGGATTTGTAATTCACAACAATTCTATTAGGATCCTGTAATTTATAGGATCTCAAGGTGATTGAATATTTCATAGTTTGCAGATTTCAAATTGTTCATAGATTCCAATATTCAATTGATTTCACAAAAAGAAAAGAAAAGAAAAGAAATTAAAAGAGGGTATACAAAAAAATAAGAGAAAAAAGAACAAAAGAGAAAGAATAAGTAGAAAAATAAAACCCCAAATATTGTTCAAACCATACAGTCTTAGCATGATTGAACAAATTTCAATTTCTATTGATAGGGTAGAAAATAAAGATCTGCCAAAATAGTTTAATCTTCGCAAATCAGTAGCTAGGTAGAAATAAAATTGGTTCAACTATATAATCTGGACCAATGGGAGAAATAAGTGATAGATTAGGTTAGAAATGAAAGAAAAAATGAAAGGGTCTGCAAGTCCAAATGCACCCTACAAATGAAAAAAAGAAAAATGTTAGATTAGAAGAATATAGGGTAGGTAGGTTGATAATATGTCAAAGGTAAAAATACTTGAAAAATTCTCCTAAAGTGTGGTGACACATCTCAATGTTTTTTTTCCTAAGGTCGAGAAGAGAAATTAAAATGGGAAGGTATTTTTTATTTTATTTTTGCTAACCTTATTCTATATGCCTAAATCCTATAGTTTGCCCCTATATATTTTCCTACCCCACCAATCACTTACCCATCACATCCAACCTTACCCACCCCCATCTCTCACCTAATCTCTGATCACTCCATACGAGCCGACTGTCAATATGCATTTTTGGCCCCCCTCACCCTCCCAAAGTTAATTCCGGGGGAGTGGGTCTAAAATCAGTCGTTTCAAGCCATTGATGTGTTGCACTCTTAGGATTTTTCACCCCCCCTCTCATACCACTTACCACTCCTAGGCCCCCTCGAAAAATGGTTTATGCCTTTAACTAAACCACTCACCTGTTGTGACCATTTCTCACTCCTGCCACCTCACGACGCCATCATATCCCATCCGCCTATCACCTCCATTCCTGCTGTTGTGCATTCAATTGGTTGGACCATTAGTCAATGAACCCACGCCAAGTCAAGCCAAGCCAATGAAAAACACCTCAAAAATCTACAAATGCAACATCTCATATCCATTTACAAATTCTTATGTGATCTTGTTGTTTACAGGTACAATTCAATTCCATTCATGCATACACAGAGAACACAGTAAACATACTGAAACAACATTACAGCCATAGAAAGCTCCATTTTTATGCAATTACAAAGCATTCACCTCCTTGAATCCCACTTCCAATTCATCCCTTTTCTTTCTCCCTCACTAAATTCCCATTTCTTCTCATCCACCTTCCATTGCAGGCGTACTTCAAATTCAACACATTTCCATTTTGAAAGGGTTTTATAGAAGGCATGCATGGCAGCCAAGAAGAAAGAAAAAGAGGTATTTAACCCAATGGTCCATCCACCATTGGGTTTGGATCACATACCACTGGGAGACATGTATTTTAAGATACATGAAACACTCTCAGAGTTTGATTTATTTGGCATATACAGCTAGTGGGAGGATAAATTTGTGGATGAAGTAGATGACATAGGCCTCTAGGACACTAATTTACCTCTCTATATCTTCCCTAAAACCCACAATTACCCAGAACTGACAAAGAAATTCCACTCATGCTACAATCCACAGCAAAGGGCCATGACGGCCCCAACAAGACATATATTGTTTACCATTAATGCCAAGTCTATTATGCAAATGATGCGGCTCCTGTTAGTGAAGGAACTACTCCCTTTTCCCATGAGATTCTCACTTAAATGTACCAGAAACTAGATTTTTCTAAGAGAGCTAAAACCTTAGAACTCTTCATGACTGAGCAAACACCTGTGCCAAACAAGAATCCTCCTTATTTCTCCTCTCTTTTCCCTGACAAAACCAGACACGTTGTCACTATTCTTTCTTATTTACTTAGCTATTATTCATATCAGTGGCCTGATGAAGATATCATAGGTCTTCTATCTATTTTATGAACAAAATCCAAGCCCTCTATCCTTTTCAATTTTAGTCAATTTCTAGTAGATGCCATCCATGAGTAGTTTCTCAATTTCTTCACACAGGAAGTCTTCCAATACTCAATTTTGGTATATATGTTTATTTAGTTTCAGGCAAGCAAGTTCCAGTTTTCAATGAGAAAGTAGAATGAGGAGGGTGAAACCCAATCTGTTATTTTCTGGACAACATTAGAGATGAAGGACCCAAAATACTTTAGCTACAAAACATTTGGAGAAATGTTTCTTCACCCAACAATGAGCCTCCTCAGTGGGACTGCAGAACCGAGAATCAGTGAAGAAATTAGAAGGATTATGCAAGAAAGAACAGGTGATTGGTACTTGTACCAAAATTACACTGAATTAAAAGCATATGGCTATGAGTTGGCTCCTTATAAGCTGCCAAAGTTCCTCCCCATAAGGATATTTTCACTTGAATAGATCAGACAAATGATCAATGCAAATGAAGTGCATTTTTTAGCAGCCAAGTAAAAGTCACAATTTAGGATCAAATCTGAGATTGGTCCTTTAATTTGTAGCAAAAAAGACGTAGGGGAACAGGCAGGTAAGAGATTGAAGGAAATGAAATTCACCCATAGTTTTACATGGACACAATACCCATGGGCATCATCTCGAAGAAAAGGGTGGAGAACAAGTCCACAACCTATATTCACACTCAAAGGCCAAAAATTGAAAAATACATGAACCAAATTGAGTGGATGCCTAACAGATTAGAAGAGGTTGAGGAACAAGTGATTTCTTCTTCTGGTGCATAGACTCCAAGACAACAGGAAAGGTAGAATACTGAAGAGAGAACAGAAAAGGGAAAAGAAAAAGAACAGGGAATAATAGGTAAAATACCTAGACAATATCAGTCACCAGGGACTGATAATAATATGAAGAAATTCAAACTAAAATACAAGAAAATTCCCAAAAGGGATATGGACATAGTCAAGGAATCACTGCAACAAACAATAATTAATCTCATTGATATTCCAGACTCATCCCCAACTGGAGGGCAATCTTTTCCTACCACTCCAATTTCAGAAAGGTAGCAGTCTCTTCAAGTTTCCTCATCTACAAATGTGACTGGAGAAAAGGAGGAGACAGTCTTTGATACCTTCAAGGGGATTAAAATCACGAATGAGATATTGAAAAATAACACTTATGCTCAGTTTTGGAAATAGAGTGCAACTTCTCAAGGTGGACTTCACTCAAACTTTGACTCTGAAAAGGGCAAGATGCACATGGAATTTTTGGAACCACAAACAGTAGAGCCCAAAATGCCAACAGATTACAAGCAAACTTCTTTTGAGTTTGATTCCAGGAGTGTTCATCCAATTGATCAGCTGGAAATTGACAAGCAAACAAGTGAAATGATTTCATCTATTCTAACCAACAGTTCTATGAACTTGTTTAAAATCCAGGTATCTTTGTCAAATGTTCAATCACAGTTAAAGATGGAAAGGATTTCATCATAGTCAAAGGACAATAGAATTAATTCTTTGGAAGACATAGTAGTAAGGATTGGGTATGATCTGTCAAATGTAAAAGAATTAGAAGAAATAATTAAGAAAAAGGAGATGGATATAGCAGCTTTGAAGAAGCAGCTCAAAATTCATGCAAAACATGATCCCTTGACCAAAGAGATAGAGGAAGCAAAGAAACAAAAGGCTGAAATGATGAAGTTAATAATAGAAAACTACCTCCAAATTAAAGAAATGGAAGCAGAGATGAAGAAAGTGATACAATAGAAAGATAAGGTAGCATAGATGGCTAACACTACTATGGAAGCTCTTCCTCTATCAACTCTTCTTACTGCCACACCAACAATTGTTGCCACAAGGACAGGAAGTAGTAAAAAATAGCTAGCCAGCTCCATGGAGGGCATGAATCTTTAGATTGAGGAGACAAAAAGATTAGAAACCCAAGTCAATGTTCTGCAAGACCAAATAAAAAGGGTTGAAAGTGACCACTCAGTAGAGAGGCAGAGGGCAAGGACCTTAACTGAAAGGTTGAAAAAATTAGAGAAAGAATCATCTTTTGGGAACACTCTAGTAAGAGTGAAGGAGATTATTCGGAATAACATAATCAATGGTATGAATGAAATTTGGCCTAGCATCCAAATTATATTTGAACAGAAAGAATTGGATGAGAAAGATAGAGAATCCATTTCAGCTACAAATGAACAGCTGGGAGACATGCCAATAACAACCAATAGGATAAACAAATTTCTAAATTCAAGAAACAAGTATGAGTTGGAAGAACTAGGAGTAACAGATACGACAGATACTATATTTTAGGTGAAGAAGTTGCTGACTTAGAAGAGATTGAATGTACAACTAGAAGAAAAATGTCAGAATTTGGAGCTAACAGTGAAGGTGGTCTTCAATAGAATTCAGAATTTAAATCAGAAAGGTCTCCTGTCTCTATTTATCATAAATGACAAACTAATGGCTAGACAGGACTATATCAAGAAACTGCAGGGCATAGCCACAAATGCTGCAAATCTTTCCAATATCAAAGGCAGCATAACAGGAAAGGTATTGCTAGAAGCTATCAACAATTAGATCTACATTGAACATGAATTGAAACATATTTTTGTAGTCAAACTGACTTTTGTAAAATACACTAAAGTAAAGAAATATACAGGATGCTAATGAAGGTCAAGATTCCAGATGAAGAAGCATGGAGTGACCTGTGTGATTATCAAGAAGAACGAGACAAGGATGATTGAAGTGACAACATAGATCTGAGTCAACACCAACCATGTCAGTAGAGCCACTACAGTTAAATTGATTTCTCAAGCAACAACATCCCTAAAAAAGAGGAACAAATGTCATAGTTTTCTCAGCATGGCCACTTCGTGGTTACACTAGCCGATTTTATTTCAATGTAATTAATAAAAGATTGCCAAGTTTATAAGGAAATCACTATAGGTTTCTATTAATACTTCATGAATTGGAAGTATTAGGGGTTGAACCCAAGTCATTGGAGCTATATTTTCTATTTGGAGCATTGTAATTTTGAGTTCAGCATCAATAAAAGGATAGTTTCCAAGATACTTGATCTGTTTTGACCTGGTGATGTCTTCTTTTTTGTGTTGAATGTATCTCTTTTTCATTCACTTATGCTTCATTAAGTCTTATTCTAAAGAAGAAATTCTAGTTTAAGATATGTTGTTGGAACAACTTATTTCTATCTGTGTTTGCAATCTAAATGTTTTCCTCTGATGTATGATTAAAAAGTACTTAACTACTTTGTAATCATTACTGATATCACTTTTCTGTCATCTCATTTCTCACTCTGCTTTTAGATCTAGTAAAGGTAGTTCGATTTCCTTGTAAATGCTCTGGAAAATTGATGTTACCACCAAGCCATTGACTCCATAGCCCAGTGGAAAGGATTCAAATATGATCTACCCCAACCAAGACAACAAACAACCAAGTAATCAAGTGATAAATTTCTTTCATTGTTTTATCTAACCTAACACATTAAAGCATTGGAAATAAAGCTATATCCTAAAAATATAGAGAGAGCCTTCTATGGGTCTGGGAGGGCTAGATCATATACTCCTAAGAGGTTTGATGTATATTTTGTGACTTTGTCTTGCCAATATTCAAAATCATAGAATGATAACATAATGGCGACCATACTGGGGACTCTTGAAAAATTTATCCTTTTATTTGAATTCAGAGTGCCCAGTTAAAATGTTTGTATGATAAGTTTATTCCTAAGATTGGTTTGTTTTCTATTTTTTTATATTCAGTTTGTCTATGTTTTAGATCTGAAAACTGGCTCCCAAAAGAATCCCTACTAGATCCCATCCAGATCCAAATCCTCCTGCCATAGTGGACAATCCTGAAAACATCTTAAGGAAAACTCCTAGAACTGAGAGTGAGACAAGCAATAGATTTCTTCACAGAGCCAACTCACTTCCTGAAAACTTTGTTACCTTTCAATATATACAGTTTGATTTACTCTTTCAACAAGGCTGATTTAGGACTAAATCATAGAATTTGAAAGATCATATTATCTTTGATCCATCAATCTTACCAAAGAGCCCAGTGAGGAAACTTTCTTCACAAACTGAATCAGATCTTTATCTTTTACAATATTTTGAAACTCTACAAGATCTAGTGATAGTCCTCACCTCTAAAATTGATGATTTCTTATCTCCAACATCTAGTAGAATTTAATGCCTTAAACATAGTAGCTTCTTCCTTCACATCTCAACCTGCACATATTCAGTGACCAAGTCCTACTACCTCCATAATTCCTACCCCTTATTTCATCCTTCAACATAAGGTTTCTCAAATTCCTTTACTCTCATTTCCACCTAGCACTAGTCCAACCTCATCCATTGTTCAACTTCCTTCATCCATTGTTAAATTTCCCTCATCCACTATTCAATTTCCTGCAAGTGGTCCTCCACCATCACCACCAATCATCGCTGCCAGGTATGTGCCTTTGGTGTTACCAACCCCATTGGCTAATATGCCACAAGACTATCAGTCCAAGATCGCACTCTTTGATGGGACAGGTCTTTTAACAACCCAACAACATGTGGATAAAATGAATGATTGTTTTGACCTGCAAGAGGTAGATGACGAAACTATTAAGCTCATAATGTTTTCTCAATGTTTAGGAGGAGAAGTCATAAAATGGTTTAAGTCTTTGCTTGCAAATAGTATAAATGATCTCCCTGCATTCCACTGAACCTTTCTTCATAGATGGGATGTCAAGAAGAATCCTTTACAACTTCTATCAGAATATGAAATATTAAAAGGGAGGTAGGTGAATGTGTATAGAACTATTGTACTACATTCAACAATACCTGTAATGAAATACCTATAAATCTTAAACCACCCCAGGATTTAGCCTTGATAAAGTTCCATATGGTTTTGATACAGATATGTCTTACATATTAGGGAAAGAAATTCTCCAACACTAGAAGCAATGCAAAGAGATGTCATGAGTGTAGAGGCCAATTTACAAGCTAGAAGAGCCAAGATGAGAACTGAAAGACAAGTGACTTTTAGAGAAGAAACATCAACTTCTGCAGCAAAAGCCAAAATTGATTCCTTAGTAAGGACTATGGAAAGAATGATGGAGAGAATAAATATAAATGATAGGAATTTTCCTAGGTAGTACCAACCTATGCAACAGAACTGACATCCAAACTCTAGGAGAAGCACTCCATAAATCAGACAAAGAGATCAAAGAGGCCCAGATCAAAAAATTAGGTTGCCATTTCAAGAAAATTATGCTCATGAAGATATAAGTGTAGTTGAAGAAGTCGAGGAAAATCAGATTATTTTAATGGGAACTAATGAAGATAGTTATGTTTTTCTTACACAAGAAGAACATGAATTGTTTTTATTAACTCAAACAGTACTGGAATCTAAAGAATATGATGACTATAAACATGGCTTTGAGGATTATATCTTATAATTCCACAGAAAATATAATCTCAGGAGAAAGAAAAACAATGATAACTCAAACAAAAAGGATTATAATAACTCTACCAAGAAAACTTTAGAGCCTGGTCCCAAGAAGACAACCGAAAGATCTAAGAAAAATGAAAACAATCCATAAAGGAGAAACACAGAAAATGTTGCTAAGAAAACAATTGATCTCTCAACAAAAGCTATCCAATCTAGAATGCCTACTAAAAGTTAGCAAATAGAACTCATAACAAAGGTTGTGGCCAAAATGACGGATTTCTCAATTTTTCTTAAAAATCAAGCACCCTTCAGTATTGAGAACAAAATTGCTAAACTCAGGATCTCTATTCCTCTTACTAAACTGGTAAACAAAAATATGTATAGGTACTAGGTTCTAAAGGTATTCAACATAGGAGAAAACATTGAGACAGTGAACTTGAATGATGACCAGCCTGAACTTTTGTTTGGACCAGAAGTTTATGGCAAGCCTCAAGAAGGGGTTGTTCCTCCATTTTATGTCAGCCTTAATATTCGTAACAAGATCCTTCATAATGCCATGTTGGATTGAGGTGCATTACATGATCTCATGCCAAAAATTGTTATGGAAAAACTTGGACTTGAAATCACTATACCATACAAATATCTATATTCATTTGATTCTAGTAAGGTTAGATGTCTAGGTCTCATTAAATACCTTTGTGTCTCACTAGCCCAGATACCAGCAAAAAGTTTAGTGACGGCTATAGTAGTAGCAGACATTCGTCCTAAGTATGGTACATTATTATCAAGATCTTGGGGAGCTAAGTTATAAGGGACACTTCAAATGGATATGTAATATGCCACAATACCAGTATTTGGCCAACCAAGGAGACTTTAGAGTGAAACCTTAATGAAATATATGGTGAGTAGCCAAGAAATTCCAAACAACTATTCCCTCTACTCTGTCCATATTGATCTTGATTATTTCATACTGTACAATGATGGAAACATAGATACACAGGTCAATCGGGAAGAAAATGATCTTAGTGAAGGGCTTGACACTGAAACACCCATTATCCAATAGGACCCTGCAATAGAACCTCTCTAGAATATGACTTTTGATGCCTCATGTGGTAAAATAGGGGTAGGAGCGGGAGTATGATTATACAATTCAAAAATTAATGAGGCTGAAGGTTATTCTTACAAATTGAATTTTTTGTGTACAAACAACATAGCAGAATATGAGGCATTACTCTTAGTCTTGAAATCTCTTAAAAGGGTAGGTGCTAAAATAATTTCTATCAAGGGAGACTCTGAACTCATCATCAAACAAATTAAAGGTCAATACTCTACAAAACATCCTAGATTGAGAGAATAGTGAAATGATGTGATTGATTTTCTCAAAAAAATTGAAGAGTATGACCTTTTTGTGATCCCTAGGCTCTAGAATGCCTTGGAAAATTGATTAGCTTTTTCAGTCAGCAACTGCAAATTACCTCATCCAAATAAAGAATACAAAGTTGAAGTGAAGCACTATCTTGCAGTGCCTGATAATATGAGATACTGGAAAGTTTTTGGAAGTGATAAACAAATTGAGAGTTTTCTACAATCAAAGGATGAATTTGAGGATAGCAGCATAGATCTGGAAGATGAACTAGACAATCAAACTAATGTACATATTAGTATAAATCAACCTATTATTTCTGATAAATTTTTTTTTATCAATAAGACTGTACATAAAACTGAAATACATAAACTTCTAGAAAACCAAGAATTCAAGGTACTACAAATCAAAGATAATGTTTTACCTAGAGGGATTGCCCCTTTGGAAGAGTTGTTTGACTTTAATGATGTTTCTAGAAAGCCAAAAATTGAACCAATAAGAACAAACATTAATGAGTGCAACATAGGAAGTGAAATGAATCCCAAAATCATAAAATTTTCAAAATCACTTCCTCTCATGGCTAAACAAAAGTATATAACTATGTTCAAATAATTTGTATATGTGTTTGCCTAGAGCTAAGAGGATTTAAAAGCTTATGATACTAGAATTATACACCATAAAATTCCAATCAGAGAAGACCAAAAACCATTCAGACAAAAATTGCGGTAAACCCTCTCCTAATACCTATGGTGGAAAAGGAAATCAAGAAAATGTATGAGGCTAAGATCATAGTCCCAATTAGATATTCTAAATGGGTATCCAATATTGTGCCTACAAGGAAGAAAACCGGTGAAATAAGATTGTGCATTGACTTTAGGAATTTAAACAAGGTTTCCCTTAAAGACAACTATCCCTTACCAAAGATGGATCACATACTGCAAAGGGTAGTGGGTTCTAGTAGTATTTCTTCGATAGATGGTTTTTCAGGGTATAATCAAGTTTTGGTACATCCTGATAATCAAGATAAAAAATTTTACTACTTCTTGGGGAACTTTCATGCATGTAAAAATTCCTTTTCGATTAATGAATGTAGGTGCTACTTTCCAGAGAGCAATGAACATTGTTTTTTCCAGTTAAATTGGACATTTGATTGTGATTTATTTTGATGACATTATTGTATTTTCAAAGACTGATGAAGAACACCTACCACATCTAAGAAAAGTATTTGAAAAATGCAGAATGTTTGGTATCTCCCTTAATCCCAAGAAAATATTTTTCGGTCTTGAAGAAGGAAAACGTTTAGGCCATATCATCTCTAAATATGGAATCATAATTGACTCGATATCCTTAAAATCAACCATCCAAGAAACATGAAAGAACTTCAATATTTTATTGATAAATTATTTTTTTGAGAATATTTATACCAAATCTTGTTGAAATACTTAGAAATATAAAACGCATGCTCAAGAAAGACATAGAAATTAAATAGAATGTTGAATCCAAACAATCCTTTGATCTAGTCAAGCATGCATTAACAAAAGCTCCAATTTTGATCAACCCAAATTTCACTAAAGATTTTATTCTCTTTTCTTTTGCATCTGAACATACTATTGTTCTTGTGCTATTACAGAAAAAAAATGAAGGACATGAACAACCAATATAATTCTTTAGTAAATCTTTGAGAGATGCTTCTTTAAAATACAATATCATGGAAATACAAGCATTTTCTCTGGTCAAAGCAATAAAATATTTCAGGGTTTACATTTTACATTCTCATATCATTTCTTATGTGGCTAATGTAATTGTAAAAGACATTCTCACACAAAATGGACCTGCTGGGAATAGACGAAAATGGACCTTCTGTGATTCTGGAATATGATATAGAAATTAAGCCCACCAAGTTGATCAAAGGACATGGATAGCCAAATTGATGGCTAAACCAAATTTCAATGCATTAGATATCAACATGGTATTTGCACTAGATGATCTTGAGGAACTGGTGACTCCACCAATAGACGAGGCATATCTAAATTTCCCTTGGTATGCAAACCTTTTATATGTTATGTTCAATTTAAATGTTGCTCCTAGATTATCCAAAACAAAGGCTAGATTTCTTGAATTAAAAGAAGTCAAATTTTGCATTGTTCATAATAAATTGTATTGGAAAGATGCTGGAGGTGTCTTACTTAGATGTATGTTAAAATATGAGGCTGACAAAGTTATGAAAGAATTTCATGAAGGTGATTGTGGAGGGCATATTTATTGGAAAACAACTGCTAATAAGATCCTTATATCAAGTTAGTATTGGCCTACACTTTTCCCAGGCATCCACAAGATCACGACTACTTGCCATAAATGCCAAATTTTTGAAGGGAACAGAAAATTACTACGTTTGTCCTAAAACCCATCTCGATTGAAAGCCCTTTCCAACAATGGGGGTTGTATTTCATTGGTGAAATCATCCTCCATCCTCTATCCAGCACAAATGGATCCTAACAGCCACATACTACTTCAACAAATCGATAGAATCCATCGCTTCCAGAGCTGCTACTAATTCTATTAACATAAAATTCCTTGAAATCAATATCATTTCCAGATTTGGCTATCCTAGGAAACTGATCACTGATAATGTTGTAGCTTTCAAATAAAAAAATATGGTGGATTTCTGTCATAAGTACCATATTTCTTTGGGTCATTCAACAACTTATTACCCTCAAGGTAATGGGTTGGCTTAATCTTCCAACAAGAGTTTGGTAAACATCATTAAGAAGATTCTCGAGGACAATAAAAATTCATGGCACAAAAAAGTAATCTATGCATTATGGGTTGATATATTGACTACAAGTAAATCCATTGGCATGTTCCCATTTCAACCGGTTTATGGAATAGATGTAGTTTTCCCTTCTTCCATGGGAGTGTTAGTCATGAAGATCATTCAGGAGGTACAAAGTGAACCAAATGATACACAAAGACGGATATATCAGACAATTCAATTGCAGCAGTCTAGAGAAGAGGTATACAATAGAACTCAGGTTGTCTAGGAAAGCATAAAGAAGATTTTTAATAAAAGAACCAAAGCTGATGATTTCAACCTGAGAGATTAAGTGCAAAAATGGGATGCATGAAGAGAAGACAAAGGGAAACATGTTAAATTTGAAAATCTTTGGAAGGGTCCATATATTATTTCAGCTTTCGGAGGGAATAATGCATTTTTCCTCTAGGAGTTATATGGAACAGAATTACTAGGAGGTCCTGTCAATGGCAGGATGATGAAACATTACTTTTCTTGAGTACACAGATTTCCTCACTCCATTGTAAATAACACAATATTTTAGGTTTTTACTTGGGTTATTCATTTGACAAAAAGAAATGAGATTGAAGATAATGCAGATTTGAAGGATTCAAGGCTATTGGTGATGTGTTCTTGACATTTGAAGCTGAGAAGTACCATCCCCAACTTGAGCCACTGTTAGGGACTATAATTTATAGGATCTCAAGGTGATTAAAAATTTCATGGTTTGTAGAATTCAAGTTGTTCATAGATTACAATATTCAGTTGATTTCACAAAAAAAAAAAAAAAATGAAAATAGGGTATATAAAAAGGGAAGAAAAAAAAGAACAAAAAAGATAAAATAAGAAGAAAAAGAAAACCATAAATGTTGTTCAAATCATACAGTCTAAGCATGATTGAACAAATTTTATTTTCTATTTATATGGTAGAAAATAAAGCTCTACAAAATAGTTTAATCTTGGCAAAGTAGTAGCTATGTAGAAACAAAATTGGTTCAACTGTTTAATCTGGACCAATGGGAGAAATAAGTGATATAGTACATTAGAAATGAAAGGAAAAATGAAAGGGTCTACAAGTCCAAATGCACCATGCAAATGGAAAAAATAAGAATCTTAGATTGGAAGAATAAGGGGTAGGTAGGTTGAGAAAATTGCAAAGGTAAAAGGACCTGAAATATTATTTTAAAGTTTGGTGACACATTTCAATGTTTTTCTCCTAAGGTCGGGAAAATAAATTAAAAGGGGAAGGGTTTTTTGTTATTTTTCCTAACCTTATTCTATACCTCTAAATCCTATATTCCACCCCCTATATATTTCCCTATCCCACCAATCACTTACCCTTGACATCCAACCTTACCCGCCCCCATCTCTCTCCTAATCTCCATTCACTCCATATAAGCCGACGGTCAATATGTGTTTTCGGCCCCCCCCACCCTCCCAAAGCTAATCCTCAGGAGGAGGGTCTGAAATCAGTGGTTTGAAGCCACTGACATGTCACACTCTCAAGACTTCATACCCCCCTAATCTCCTACTGCTTACCACTCCTAGGGCCCTGCAAAAAATGGTTTATGCCTTTAACTAAAGCACTTTCCTGGTGTGACCATTTCTCACTCTCGCCACCTCACGACGCCATCTCATCCCATCTGCCTATCACCCCCATTCCCATCATTACGCATTCAATTGGCTGGACCATTAGCCAACGGACCCGCACCAAGTCAATCCAAGCCAATGGAAAATGCCTCAAAAATCAACAAATGAAACATCTCATATCCATTTACAAATTCTTGTGTGATCTCATTGTTTACGGATACAATTCAATTTCATTAATGCATACACATAGAACACAGTAAACATACTGAAACAACATTACAGTCGTAGAAAGCTCCATTTTGCTGCAATTACAGAGAATCCCCCTTCTTGAATGCCACTTCCAATTCACCCTTTTTCTTTCTCCCTCATTGAATTCACGTTTCTTCTCATCCACTTTCTATTGCAAGTCTACTTCAAATCCAGCATAGTTCTGTTTTCAAAGGTTTTTACAAAAGACAACCATGGCACCCAAGAAGAAATAACGGGAGGTATTTAACCCAATGGTCCATCCACCATTGGATTTGGACCACATACCACTCACAGACAGGGATTTTAAGATACATGAAGTACTCTCAGAGTTTGATTTATTTGACATATACAACTCGTGGGAGGATACATTTATGGATGAAGTAGATGAAATAAGCCTCTAGGACACTAGTTTACCTTTCTATATCTTCCTTAAATCCCACAATTGCCCAGAACTGATAAGGAAATGCCACTCATGTTGCAATCCATAGCGAAGGTCAGTCCATTATGAAAATGATGCCAAGTCCATTATGAAAATGATGCAGGTTCTTGTTATTGAAGGAACTACTCCCTTTTCCCATGAGATTCTCACTGAAATGTATTAGAAACTAGATTTTTCTAAGAGAGCTAAAACCTTAGAAGTCTTCATGACTGAGCAAGCACCTTTTCCAAACAAGAATTCTCCTTATTCCTCCTCTATTTTCTGTGACAGAACCAGAAACATTGTAACTGTTCTTTCTCATTTACTTTGCTGTTATTTAGATCAATGGTTTGATGAAGCTATCATAGGTTTCCAATCTATTTTATCAACAAAAAATCCAAGCCCTCTGCCCTTTTTGATTTCAGTCAATTTCTAGTAGATGCCATCCATGAACAGTTTTTCAATTTCTTCATAGAGGAAGTATTCCAATACTCCTCAGTTTTGGTATATATGTTTGTTTATTTTCACGCAGACAGGTTCTAGTTTTTAATGAGAAAGTTGAATGAGGAGGATGAACCCCAATATGCTATTTTTTGGACAATATTAGTGATGGATGACCCAAAAGACTTCAGCTACAAAACGTTTGTAGAAATTTTTCTTCACCCAACGATAAGCCTCCTCACTAGGACTACAGAACCCAGAAACAGTGAAGAAATTAGAAGGATTATGCAGTTGACAGAACAAGAAAGAATAGTTGATTGGTACTTGTACCAAAATTACACTAAATTAAGAGTATATGGCTGGGAGTTGGCTCCTTATAAGCTGCCAAAGTTCCTCCCCATGAGGACCTTTGCACTTGAATACATTAGACAAATGATCAATCCAAATGAAGTGCATTTTGTAGTAGCCATGTAAAAGTCACAATTTAGGATCAAATCCTAGATAGGTCCTTTCATTTGTAATAACAGAGTAGTAGGGGAAGAGGCAGATAAGAGATTGAAGGAAATGAAATTCACTTGTAGTTTTACATGGTCCTATGAACCATGGGGCATCATCTCCAAGAAAAGGTTGGAGAACAAGTCAACAACCTATATTCACACTCAAAGGCCTACAATTGAAAAATACATGAACTAGATTGAGTGGATGCTTGACACATTACAAGAGGTTGAGAAACAAGTGATTTCTTCTTCGAGTGCACAGACTCCAAGATAGAAGGAAAGGAATACTATTGAAGATAGAACATAAAAGGGAAAAGAACAAGAATAGGAAATAACAACGAAAATCCCTAGAAAAGATTATTCACCAGTGACTGATACTTCTATGAAGGAATTCAAACTGAAATACAAGAAAAATCCCAAAAAGCACATTTACATAGGCAACAATCGCTGCATCAAATAGTCATTATTCTCATTGATATTCCATACTCATCCCCAACTGGACGGCAATATTTTCCTACCACTCCAATTTCAGAAAGCCAACAGTCTCTTCAGGTTTCCTCATATACAAATGTGACTCGAGGAAAGGAGGAGACAATATTTGATACCTTTAGGGAGATTAAAATATGGAATGAGATATTGAAAAAGAACACTTATGCTCAGCTTTGGAAAGAGAGTGGAACTTCTCAAGGTAAACTTCTCTTAGTATTTGATTCAGAAAATGGCAAGATGCACATGGCATTTTGGAAGCATAGATAGTAGAGCCGAAAACTCTAGTAGATTACAAGCAAACTTCTTTTGAGTTTGATTCCAAGAGTGTTCATCCAATTGATCAGCTAGAAATGCACAAGAAAACAAGGCAAATGATTTCATCTAAAATAACCAGCCCTTTTATGACCTTTATAAAATGCAGGTAGCTTTGTCAAATGCTCAATCAAAATTAAAGACGGAAAGGATTTCATCACAATCAAAGGACAACAGAATTAAGTCTTTGAAAGACTTAGTAGTAAGGATTGGGTATGATCCTTCAGATGTAAAAGCAATAGAAGAAATAATCAAGAAAAAGGAGATGGATATAGAAGCTTTGAAGAAGCAACTCAAAATGCGTGCAACACATGATTCCTTGACCAAAGAGATAGAGGAAACAGAGAACCAGAGGGGCAAAATGATGAAGTTAATAATAGAACAATCCCTCCAAATTAAAGAAATGGAACCAAATATGGAGAAAATTATACAAGAGAAAGATAACGCAGCATAGATGGCGAACACTACTATGGAAGCTCTTCCTCTCTCAACACTTCCTACTGCCACACCAACAACTATTGCTACACTGATAGGAAGAAGTATAGAACAACTAGCCAGATCCATCGAGGGCATGAATCATCAGAATGAGGTGATTAAAATATTAGAAACATGAGTTGGTGTTCTATAAGACCAAATCAAAAGTGCTAAAAGTGACTTCTCAATAGAGATGTAGAGGGCAAGGACCATAATTGAAATGTTGAAAAAATAAGAGAAAGAATCAGCTATTGGTAACACTCTAGCAACAGTGAAGGAGCTTATTTGGAACAACATAGTCAATGGTATGAATTAAATTTGGCCCAGAATCCAAATTATCTTTGAATAGAAAGAATTAGTTGAGAAAGCTAGAGAAGTTATTTCAGGTACAAATGAAGCGCTACGAGACATGCCAACAACAGCCAATAGGATAATCAAATTTCTAAATTCAAGAAACAGGTATGAGCTGGAAGAACTAGGAGTAGTAGACAAGACAGAGACTATACTTCAAGTGAAGAAGGTGTTGATTAAGAAGAGCTTGAATGTACAACTAGAAGAAGAATGTCAAAATTTGGAGCTAACAGTGAAAAACTTCTTCAACAGAATTCATACTTTAAATTAGAAATGTCTGCTCTCATTGTTTGTCATAAATGACAAACTCATGGCCAGAGAGGAATATGTCAAGAAACTATATGGCATAGCCACAGATGCTCCAAATATTTCCAATATCAAACGTAGTGTATCAGGAAAGGAATTGCTAGAAGCTATCAGCAATCAAATCTACATTGAACATGCACTGAGAAATATTTTTGTAGTCAAACCAACTTTTGAAAAATACACTAAAGCTGATGAAATATACAAGAGGCCAATGCAGATCAATATTCCAAATGAATAAGCGTGGAGTGACCTGTGTGATTATCAAGAAGAACTGGACAAGGATTATTGAAGTGACAACGTAGATCTGAGTCAGCACCAACCATGTCAACAGAGCCACTATAGTTAAATTGATTTCTCAAGCAACAACATCCCTAAAAAAGAGGACCAGATGTCCCAGTTATCTCAGCGTAGCCACTTCATGGTTACAATAGTCGATTTTCTTTAAGTGTAATTAATAAAATATTTCCAAGTGTATAAGGAAATAGTTGTAGTTTTTTGTTAAATACTTCATGTATTCAAAGTATTAGGGGTTGGACCCATTGGAGCATTGTAATTTTTGGCTGGAGCATCAATAAAAGGACTGTTTGTAAGATACTTGATCTATTTTGACCTGCTAGTGTCTTCCGTTTTGTGTTGAATGTATCTCAGTTTTATTCATTTATGCTTCATTACGTCTTATTCTAAAGCAGAAATTCTAGTTTAAGATATGTCGTTGGAGCACCTTATTTCTACCTGTGTTTGTAATCTAAATTTTTTCCTATGACGTATGATTAAAAAATACTTAACTTATTTTTAGTCATTACTGATATCACCTTTTTCTCATCTCATTTCTCACTCTGCTTTTAGATCTAGTAAAGACAATTAGCCTTCCTTGTAAATGTTGTGGAAATTTGATGTTACCACGTAGCCTTTGACTCCATAGCCCAATGGAAATGATTTAGATATGATCTACCCCAACCAAACCAACAAACAAACAAGCAATCAAGTGATAAATTTCTTTCATTATTATATCCAGCCTAACACATTAAAGCATTGGAAATGAAGCTAAATCATAGAAATACAAAGAGAGCCCTCTTTGGGTCTAGGAGGGCTAGATCCTAGACTCCTAAGTGGTTTGATGTATATTTTGTGACTTTGTCTTACCAATCTTCAAAATTACAGAACGATAACAAATTCAAACCTTCGATACAAGTCCAATCAGCTTTCAAAACCTTAGCTAATATTAACCCATCATAACCAAATAATTGAATATATGTAAAGGTCCTTGATTTTAAATATGATGATTCTTCTACACCCACCATGAATTCACATTGATTGAGCACCCTGAATTTTTTTTTTTAATGTAGTGGAAACTAGTGAATCCTAAAATGTAATGCAATGAAAGCTAACTATACCAAAAGCATCATGATGTGATCTCAATGGCACTGAAGAATCATGGCAACTAAAAAGAGCAATGCAACTGATTGAGACCAAAATTCCCCCAAGGCCATATTGGATCCAACATCATGAAGCTGGTATCACATGATTAAGATTAGAATTAAGATTAACATATCTCCCCATGCTCTAAAAATATATAAGATAATACTATCGAAACTAATAAATAGTTGTCTGAAATTTACCATATTATACGATAAATTTGTAGAACAATTTTATGATGAGATCCTAATTGCCTTAAAAAAACCAAAAAAGTCATTGCTAGAACCAAAAACACTACAGCTAATCAAGATTCCACATCTCAAACACCATAACAAGATCTAAACAACAACAAACCCACTAGAAAAGTGTGAGTTCAAAACAAATGAGAACAAATTTCAAATCCAAATCACAACACCTAGACAAGATATTACTTAAAAGCACCCTAACCAAATCTCAAAAATCACGCATCTACCTGAAAACATCTATTAAAAAATAGAAATCGACAAATAAATGAGGCAAGAATCCAAATCCAAATAACATCATATAAGACATATCCCATTTCAAAAGCTGTAGATGAGATCTCAACATCCCCACCACTCCCACCTAAAAACATCTATTAAAAAATAGCAAAATATTTATGAAAAAGAACAGAGAGCATGGCTATGACATTAATTGGTGAAATTGGACATTGTTATGGCATGCATGACCCACTCCACCATATGTTGCATGAGTATTAATGTAAAGGGGCTAGGTACAGGGAATGGGGATTTTTGGCAAATAGAAATGTATCATACTCAACAATATAATCAAGGGATTGGTATGCCTGAGAAATCTAGTATGTACAAGCAGTGATTGCAGGGCATTAGAAATATTTACCTGGTTTGTAAAGGAGCAAAACATGACAAAACTTGGGTGGCTAGTTGCACAATTGAAGTTCATTAGACGTTCGTCTACAAGAACAATGATGCCAATGTTGGTGTCAGGGAACAATCACCTATCAGTCTGAGGCTTTATGGTAATCTTCTTAACACCATGGAAAGTTTGAAGGCCTTCTATATCAATCTCGTTGTTAAAGTGAACCATGTTACAAACAATGGCATTGTTCTTCATTTTCCTCATGTCATCTACCATGATGATGTCCTTGTTGCCAGTGGTTGTCACAAAGATATCAATAGTGCTAACTACATCCTCAAGGGTGAGAACAAGAAGGCATTCCATAATTACTTGTAGGGAACAGATAGGATCAATCTTTGTAACAATGACCCTAGCTCGAACGACTTCCAAGGCTGTAGCACAACCCTTTCCAACATCTCCAAACCCATAAACAACAACAACCTTACCAGCAATCATGACATATCTAGCTCTCATAAGATCATCTAGGAGAGACTGCCTACATCCATAAAAGTTTTCAAACTACAAAAGAAGAAAAAGAATCAGAATCAACACAATCTGCATCTCAAATAGAAAAATATTGAAGAAAAAAAGGATTTGAGAAATCTAGCCCGGGGTTCACAATAATTCAAAACCTCGATACAAGTCCAATCAGCTTTCAAAACCTTAGCTAATATTAACCCATCATAACTAGATAATTGAATATATGTAAAGGTCATTGATTTTAAATATGAAGATGCTTCTACACCCACTATGAACTCACATTCATTCAACACCGTGAAAATTGATTTTTTTTAACGTAGTGGAAACTACTGAATCCTAAAATGTAATGCAATGCAAGCTAAATATACCAAAAGCATCATGATTTGATCTCAATGACATCGAAGAATCAAGGGAACTAACAGGAGCAATGCAACCCATAATATCACGAATGAGACAAAAATGCCCCCAAGACCATATCAAATCCAACGTCAGGAAGATGGCATCACATGATTAAAATTAGCATTAAGATTAAGATAATTCCTAATGCTATAAACGTATATAAGATATTACTATTGAAACTGATAAATAGCGGTCTGAAATTTACCATATTATACTATAAATTTGTATAACAGTTTGATGATGAGATCCTAACTGCTTTAAAATAACCACAAAACTCATTGATAGAACCGAAAACACAACAGGTAATCAAGATTCCACATCTCAAACACCATGATAAGATCTAAACAACAACAAACCCACCAGAAAAGTGTGAGTTGAAAATAAATGAGAACAAATTTCAATCCAAACTACAACTCCTAGACAAGATCCTACTTCAAAGCACTTTGACCAGATCTCACAAATCACGGCATCTACCTTAAAATGACTATTAAAAAAAACATGTGACAAAGAAATGAGGCAAGAATCCAAATCCAGATCACAACATAAAAGCAAGATCCCATTTCAAAAACTCTAGACGAGATCTCAACATCCCCACCACGCCCACCTGAAAACATCTATTCAAAAACAACAGAATGTTTATGAAAAAAAGCATAGAGAGCACGACTATGATGTTAGTTGGTGAAATTGGACACTGCCATGACATGCATGACCCACTCCATAATATGTTGCATGAGTTTTAATGTAACGAGGCTAGGTACAGGGAATGGGGATTTCTGGCAAATAGTAATGGATTATATGCAACAATATAATCAAGGGATTGGTATGCCTAAGCAGTCTAGTATGTACAAGCAATGGTTGCAGGGCATTAGAGATATCTACTTGGTTTGTAAAGGAGCAAGACATGACAAAAATTCGATGGCCAATTTGCACAGCCAAAGTTCATCAGACGTCCCTTTGCAAGAACAATGATGCCACTGTTGGTGTTAGTTAAGACCCACCTATCATTTTGAGGCTTTATGGTAATATTCTTAATTCTAGGGAATGTTTCAAGGCCTAGCATTTGTAAATAAAGAGGTACTTGCAAGAGTTGATGTCAAGATAGGAGGGTTTCTACTAATGGCCATGTAGGAAAACAAGTCAGAAATTTTTTAATCCATATTTGGAAAATAGAAAGAAATTCTGTGAGATATTAGAGAATATATAAAACTATAAATGCAAGCTTTGCAAATTTAGTTTTCCTGTGAGAGATTATAGAAACTTCAAATGTAAAAAGAAAATGTCGAAATAACTATTCTAATTTAACATTCATAATGCACAATTCAGAGTATCTTACAATGCACTTAGGCTTGCCAAACCTCTCTGGTAGTGAAACGACAACATGTTTGACCTACAAAATCAAGAGCATATAAATTCTATTAATGTATAAAATGGAGCCCCAAAAAATCATTCTTCATTGTAAGGGATGTTATTCTTTAATGCAATTCATACATTGTACAAGTAGATAGATAACACAATACAGAAGCAATGAAGCAAAGGGATGAAGCATAACTAACAAGTGCATTATGATGTTATGCCATGAGGAGGTTGTGTGGAAAATTCACTCAACTAAAAGCTTGGAAGAAAGAAAGACATCAGTTTATTTGGATCTATAATCTCTAAATAAAATTCCAGCTAAACTAGATATGTCCACCACTTCCCATATATGTTTAGCTTCCATCTTCATGCAACACCAATTTCAGTAACAACGGGCATGACCTCTTGTAAGTGTGCTTCAATTTATGTAGGTTGGGTTGTTTTCTAGTAGAAGCTTTATGTGAGTATACCCCTACTAATCCAAGTTCGATTCTCAATGTATGCATGGTTGGGCATCCCCAAAGTGACACATGCCAAGGATTTTTCACCCACTGAAGCTAAAATTTGCATTGTTCTTTCAAAAAAATAAAAGTGGAGGGGATGCTTCAGTATGTATTCAGGTTGGGAGGGAGTGCGTGCCTCAGAAAGCAGTTGTTGCAGAGAAAAAAAAAATAAACAATACCAAAGCATGATATAATCATGGTACAAAGTATTAAGCCAATCACCTTGCCATGTGGATGGTCTCACTTTTTAGACCATGTATATTGTGGTTGATATGCATCCATAGCAATCTCAGTATCTCTTGAACCATCCACTGAAAGTTGGTTAATATTTGTAGGTTAGTGCTTGTATGCGAAGAATAACTACCCCGTTGTATATTGGTTGTAGTGAGCTTATAATTTTTTTTTCGTTGTCACATTCGTTTTATTTTTCAGTATATGCTCTTGGTTTATATACATCGTTGTAAGATCTGTTGATGCTTTGGAGTACTGCATTGCTTTTCCAAATAGTTTCCAGAGCATCTAGGAGAAACACTCACCCTATAGACAAAAGGCTATAGACCACACCTACCACTTAATACTATCTTTAATATAATATCAAATTTTATCCATTCAATTATAAAAAAATCAAAATTCCTCATCGCCCTATAAACCACACCTATAGCTTAATAATAATATGTAGCATCCATACAACATGACAGTGCCATCAAATCTCCTAAAACAACTCCATATAGCTTATGAAAAAGTCTGGATGGACTCTTTTCCCTTTATAAGAGGATCATTCTATGCTTGCAAATCTACAAATAGATGTAACCAATTTTGAACAAAATTAATATGACCACGTCCTTTGATGGCTATCTTAGGCAATAAATATATACTACAAATGTAGTCTGTTCTCAACAGAACGTAGTATACTTTATCTTCAGAATATGGAGTTTCATGCCATTTATTTGGGTAAAATGAAAGGTTATGATCATACTTAGATGTAGGTCATTCCCACTACCTCACAGAGAAACACTGGAGTTGCCTATGTTACTAGAGATAAAAAAAACTAAATGATAAATGGGAACCAAAACGAATCACAAATATGGCTATAGAGTCTTGGGGATTGGAGAGGTAAATCACCATTCCTAGCATATAAAACTAATTAGTAATTTACCAGTGCAGTGTCAGTGGCAAGAGGGGAATGGAAAGGAAGCTTTGTGCAGTTATCCTTTGACAACGATTTTGAACATGGTTTTCAAGGTCTGGAAAATATGAAAAAGGCATGAACAGGTACACTAAACCTCCTAAATTTCGGTAATTTCATGGATGAAATGAGAGGAAGGTTCATGATTTTCAGAAACAGAGGGTGGAGAATCCTTACAAATTGTTGAAATGAAGTACATAATATAGCCACCACAGCACACAAACCCTTTTGAGATTGACCTTCACAATTATGCCAATGCATACACCAACACCAATAACAACAACAATAACATCTTGTAGAAATCCTCACTATAGATCACTTGATAATGCAATATACTAAAGAAAAATACTTGATCTACTTCTACAAACAAACTTGCGGAAGCTTAATCGATTTTGAGCAAGATCAAATAGAACACATATAATAGATGAAGAAGAAACAATCACACATGAACGTAGAAGAATACTCTGGGGAAAGCCTCAGCTAAAAAACCCATTATTGTATCATCATACAAGTGGAAATATCTTAGGATTACACAAATATTTAGCTCACAAGCTATCCAGCTCTCAGTACAATCCCTCACTATTGCTCATAGATAGAATAGACAACACATATGCCTTCCTTCAGTCCTCCAAGCCTCCTATTTCCTTGTGGAGTTTCTCCTGGGTCCTCTAGCTACAACCTGTGTGATTCTCACCTCACACACTGCTCTCACCTCTGAAATAACTACGCAATCCTGAACGAGATAATTCCTTCCGCATGGATGAGTTTCCTTTATAGGAAAATTCCTCCAACTAATGATACACTATCTCTTCCTTTAATCTCAACTGGGTCTTTCTCTAAACTGACATGCATGAGTTATTTATGAGAGTATTCAATTATCTGAAGTGTAGTAGTTACATGCATGCACACATTAACTAACTGAACTCACAATCAGTTCTACAAACTATTGGAACTAATCTAACTGGACTTAACTCAATTAACTGAGCTAACTAATTACAACTCAAAGTACAACTCATCCTGATCACTTTAGTTAAGGGATAACTTCCTCAATCAAAGGGAAAAATGTTGCATGTCTTCACATAGAATTCATGTTTGATTTTCTCCAACTAATTAACTCAAGATGAATTAATTAATTATTTTTCAAACAGCTGCTAAGATCAAATTCGAATTTTAGTTCTCAATTTTAGTTCAGGGACTAACTAAAATTGGAATCTGTCTTGAAATGCTATTTATAGAAATTTTATGTTTAGCATTTCTATGTTATTATTCCTTGTTTCTATCTTCAACACTGGTACCTAAAATTCTATTTATAACAATGATATTTATAACATTTCTACTTTTAGCATTTCTTGTTGCCATTTTCAACACTCCCTCTCAACAAGAAAAGCATTCAAGTCAAACCCGATCTTGAACCTTTGGAATGTTCTGCATGCAACACTTATCTAGTGTTGTTGTTCCAGCAATTCTAGAGAGAAAAATATCTAACCTTAATTAGAATGATGCCTCTATCATCAAAGTCTCTCACTACTATGGCCTCTGTCGACTGAAAACTCTGCACCTTTCTGCTCTTCAGTATCTGACTACTCTAGCCTCTGACACTTTCATCTCTGACTCCATCAATCACACTGATTCCTCCTACTGCATCCGTGTTTCTACTGGTCCTATCTCCCAACACTCCATCTGTACTACACCTCCTCTCATCATGTTGCATTGTGTTGCCCACTGAGGCACTGCAACTCAGTTACTGAGATGTAAGTAACGGATCTCCCAACTAACCTCCCTGTTGGGCTAGAAACATCCTTTGATACTGAAGCTTCCTCTGTCGTTCCATCTGCATCTGTCTCTACCCACTCAGCTAGTCCTACTACTCCTCATCGAGGCTCTCGTAGAAAGTTCTAATCAAAGAGGTTGGGTACCTCAAAGATCCTACTCCTCCTTCAGCCTTCTTGGGACTGTCACTCTACATCGCCTTACCTCCTACCTTGAGGTATGGATGCATGTGATCTCTCTACCCACTTGGCTCGAAATTTCACCCTACTAGAGGTCTCTGCATGAGTGGATGCCTCCACTTGATCTCCTCTTGGATTCTCCAGTTGTGGTTGCTACACAACCTCCTAAAGTTGCTTCACCAATTATGCCTCCTCCACAATTGTCTAAGACTTCTTTTGGGACTGCATTTTGAGAGGTAATGTATTCTCCCTCTCAACCACCATGTCTCCAATAGTTTCCTTGCTCCTCAAGGCTTTGCATGCATCTTGAACCTCAAGAGAATATAGGTTCTTGACTCGTCAAATGATCTGCTTCACTTGTCTCCTGGTGATGTGTTTGAGGAAAACCTTTTCCTTACTGAAGACTACATCATAGCCTTTGTCTTCCAGCATCGTGATCAATACCAAGTTCTTCTTCACTCCTGGCACAAACTTCACATCTATCAAGGTAATGAGAGCTCCATGCTCCCTCTAAAAAGAAACCGTGCCCACACCTAAAACACTATACTTTTCATCATTACCCATCACTATGAGTATTTGAAGGTCTTTCTCCTCCAAGGTACTGAACAAACTCTTATTTCCAGTCATGTGGAATGAGGATCCACTGTCAAGAATACAACCACAACCCATCATTGATGAAACCATACATGCGATGAGGGTAAAATCCAATTTGAACTGAGAGGCCAATGCCTCACCTTCAAATCCTTCATTGGATCCCATCTTCGATTTCTTCAATGGGCAATTTGTTGCATAATGGCCCACCTCATGAAAATGAAAGCATCATACTTTCAATTTGTCAATATTCTTCCCATCATGGGAAGAACTTGATTTGGGATGAGAATCCTTCTCCTTCCCTTTCTTTTCCGTACTCGCTAAGGTGCAATTTTCTTCATCGTCCTTGGATGAAGAACCATCTCTGGTGCTCCTCCTGATCTCCTCCTCCATCAAATCTGACCACAGCCATTCCCAATCTGGCAGTTTCTATCTTCCATTTATTGAGTCTTGGTAGCTATGCTAGAGACAAGACTCACCATGTCATCATTGGCTGTCGTGATTCCTACATTTCCAAGCTCATCCCTGTAGGTGGTGAGCTTATTCAGATATGTAGAGATTGTGTCGCCCTTTTCACACTTGATTTTCCTAAGCTTGTCTTTCAGCACCAGCTTCCTCTAATCATTGTTATTCTGATATAGACCCTTCAATATTTTCCATATTGAAAATAGTGTCTCCTTCCTGTGGAGATTCGAGACAATGTGGTCTCAAACTCCCTCCAGAAGGATCCTCCTCGCTTTAGCCACACATTTCTTCCATTCCACCAATTCTTGGGCATTAACAGCTACTGGCTTGGGGACTTCTTGATCAATGAAGTCCTTAAAACCGTTGTCTGCTAATACCACTTCCATGTGATCCTTGCAGGCTATATAATTCGAGATTCCATCCAGGGGATACTCAAGTCTCAAACTATTGAATGCCATTGGTGAAATTTGAGATGTGATAAGAATTCTATTTCTATAATCAGGAAATTCAAACATCAACTTCTCCCTTCTTTGTATATTGTTTTTCATTTTGATCACCTTTGCTCCGATACCATGTATAAATTCTCACTGTAGATCACTTGATAATGCAATGTACTAGAGCAAAATACTTGATCTACTTCTACAAACAAACTTGTAGAATCTTAATCAATTTTGAGCAAGATCAAATAGAACACATATAACAGATGAAGAAGAAACAATCACACATGAACATAGAAGAATACTCTGGGGAAAGCCTTAGCTAAAAACCCTGCTATTTGTATTATCATATAAGTGGAAATATATCATGATTACACAAAGCTTTAGCTCACAAGCTATCCAACTCTAAGTACAATCCCTCAATGTTTCTCATAGACAAAATAGACAACACATATGCCTTCCTTTAGTCCTCCAAGCCTCCTATTTCCTTGCACAATTTCTCCTGGGTCCTCCAGCTGCCACCTATGTGATAATCACCTCACACACTGCTCTAACCTTTGTAATAATTGTGCAATCCTAAAGGACATAATTCCTTCTGCATGGATGAGTTTCCTTTATAGGAAAATTCCTCCAACTGACGCTACACTATCCCTTCCTTTAATCTCAACTGGGTCTTTCTCTCAACTAACATGCATGAGTTATTTATGACAGAATATTCAGTTATCTGAAGTGCAATAGTTACATGCATGCATGCATTAACTAACTGAACTCACAATCAGTTCCACAAACTATTTGAACTAATCTAACTGGACTTAACTCAGTTAGCTGAGCTAACTAATTACAACTCAAAGTACAACTCATCTTGATCACTTTAATTAAGGGATAACCTCCTCAATCAAACAGAAAATTGTTGCATGTCTTCATCTGAACTTCATGTTTGATTTTCTCCAACTAATTAACTCAAGATGAATTAATTAATTATTTTTCAAGCGGATGCTAAGATCAAATTCGAATTTTAATTCTCAATTTTAGTTCAAGGACTAACTAAAATTGGAATCTATCCTGAAATGCTATTTATAGAAATGATATTCTTAGCATTTCTATTTTTCATAACTTGTTTCTATCTTCAACACTGGTACTTGAAATTTTATTTATAGCAATGATATTTATAGCATTTCTATTTTTAGCATTTCTTGTTGCCATTTCAACACATCTACCTTGACCTCTCTGCTATAATTCTTGTTGTGAAGAATCCATACATCATAGAAACCACAAGAATCATGCTCAACTTTGAAATTTGTACCCACAAAATCCACAAGCCCAAGATAAGAAATAGTTTCAAAGATCTAATGTTGAATCAAATTAATGTAGATTTGCGAAGGGAGCAGATTGAAAAATTTTCTGAACTGATAAAACGCAACTGAATATGTTTTCACCTAATCAAATAATATAAAATAATTAATTAATCAAATTAGTTTAAAATGATTCGAAATAATGTGAATAACCTCCACATCTCAATTTAATTCCTGTTTTACATCTCTCAAATAATTTCTACTCTTATCAAATATAAATATATCATTGTAGAAATATTTTTACAAGAAAAAATATATCACAAATTAACTTTTCTTTTTTAATTAAGAATACATATTTTTCAAGAATACACTTACCACTTTTTGATAATATAACAAATTTAATATAAACACTCCAACTACCAACTTGAAAATGTTAACTTTGAGGATCAACATCTATAATGATGCATATTCTCTTACTCATTTGAATTCTACGTTGTACTCATTCCTATCCCACCCTGTAGGAAAGTTTTTTTTTTTAAATAAAAAACTAATAAGTTATACATCAATCCCTTTTTATGGAGGAAGCATCATGTGCTTCAGGAGCTAGGTGATGGCTTATGAGGGGGACAAAGCTCGTGCTAGGCTCATGCCCACTCGCTAAATAAATGTCCCAACCATCTTTTTCATTTTTCAGTTTTCTTTTCATTGTAACCTTATTATGTTTTTATCTATGTTTTAGTTGCAACAACCTCCACAGCTAAGTTTTCTAGGCCTAGACTCAAACATGAGGATGAAGGGTACCAATCCCAATGACCAATGACCAGCAGCCCTAAGAATGGATACGAATTATGGGGAAGATGAGGAGAGCTAAGTATGGAATATAATGGACATGATACTTCAATGAATGCTTCACCAATAGTGCCCTTCCTAGAAGCCTAAGGCCTCAGAGGAGGTTCCACTAGACTAAAGTCAAAGACTAACCTCCTAGGTGAGGGAATAAGAATACAATTGAGATCGATCAATCATGTAGGTTCCCCCTTGATCAATATTAGTACTCTCATAAGATTAAGTGAAAGCACATGATTTCAAAATGGTTAAAGTAGTTGTTTATGGATGACCTACACATCAAGAAGGAATGTGGAATGGGAGAGAGAATTCTGACCAGTGCAAAAAATGGATGATCCTGGCATAAAATTATGTGTTGATCATATAGTGATGCTAGCTGACTGGTTGGCTGTAAAAGGAGAAGAAATATCTTCTCCTGTGGGTTACCCACTTTTTGGTGGCTAACAACGCCATAACCAACTACAAGGGTCTTGAGAAACTACCTAAGTAAGAAACACTTTACATAAATCACTAAGCATGGTTTAGCGACAATACAAAATGTTACATTGTCACAAATGTTTGGCTCATCATGATACATCAGAAATGTATTTGTGAAGGAAGAACTAATCATGTAACACTAGCCTTGAACATCAACTCAAAAAAGTGTATAGGATCAACAAAAATGTTGGGGCAATCTAGTGAAGAAAACTTGGCCACCCTGACGCAAATATGAGGGATAACACGCCCCCGCCCCCACCCTCCACCCAACAAAAAAAAAAAAAATGAAAAAACAAAGTGCCTAACCTTCCCTAAACCCTAATCCTAACCTATGTATAGATGGCAACCTCTATTTACCTCACACCTTTCTTGTTGATATTTTCCAAGCTTATGAAATCTTTGGAGTTGTAGTGGATACTCCAGAGTATTGATTTAGAACATTTCTAGGGAAGATTCATAGTGCTTCTTGGGAGGAATTCAAGTATTTCTTGGTCTAAGTCTGAGCTATCATTAAAGTTATTTGGATTTGACAAACTCTTGTACCCAATTGCCCCTAAGTGCTCATTAATCGTCATGAGCCAAGATCTCAGTTCCTACTTGAGTCTGTATCATGCCTTTTATAGCTTACATATAAGGTGAATTTTCTTCTTTTAGCATGGACCCTTGGGATTGTAGCATGAAGACTAAAGCTCCACTTAGAAAGGAATTGTTGGCATTCCCCTGATAAATCATTCCTTTGAACTAAGATGTCACCACTAAAACTAACTTGCTTGTCTTCATTTTACGTCATAGTCAATGCCTAACTTTTGTGCAAAATATTTTACTACTAGTGGTTATATGGTCAGATGGGACTTATTTAATATGTTTTATTGGGTACTGTCGAAGGTATAAAAGTGACCTTTGGAATAAGGCATAAATAACTTTCCCAGTGATGTAGGACTATGTAATGCATAAATAATATCATGGTTTGATCATCACATTCTTTATAGTCAATTCAGTACGTACACATTGTACATTATCCCTCTAACTATTTTTCTATCGTGACATGTTTTAGGTGTTGAAAAACAAAAAATCTAACATTCAACAATTTCTTCTATCCATCGGAAAAAACTATTGGCAGTTGGCACCTATTAATGTAGCTAAAGAGTGGGACCATAAGCAAAACATCTATATTTATAGAAGAAATGTATGGTATATAAATTTGATTTCTAAATCAGATTCTATTAAAACAATTTGCAATGTCAAAATACATAACCAAATAACAATTACTATAGCCCAGTGGGTTATCTTGAGCAGTTTAATGATTTGAGCTTCATGTAGAGGTCTTGGAGTCTATCTCCTAGATTGGCTGCCCCTATTTTGTGACTCAATTGATATTTTTCCCACATCCAACACTGTAATCGGAGGCAATAGGTTTATGCTACGTACTATCCATGAAATGCACAAAAGTGTTAAAGGTTTCTCTATGAAATTTTCCGTGGAGAACAGAAACAAAATATCAATAATTCAATAGATGGATAAAGTAGTGGTTGGGAGGAGTTCATTGTCAGATCCATCCAAGGGTTTCCAAACTAGAGAAACAAGGGCATGTTTTTTTATTTATGGTCTAATGTTTAAAAGATTTCTACAAGGAGAGGAGTTGGTGGTAGTCCTTCTTATGGCAAGGCCCTGCACCTCTTCCTTTTTTTGTTAAAGTAGGATTGAAATAATTGATTATAGATATATGATACATATAATATGCAAACAACTCACAACACAACAATATTGAAAATTTTCATCAGACATAACTTATTTTATTTTCAATATATTTTTTCTTTAAAAAAGGAAAGATATGCTACAATGATGCAATGCAATGGTTCACTAACATTGGGAACCAAAAGAATGACTTGGGCCACATATATTATGTATAATGACAATCATCCACTATAAACTATGATTATTAGCCACTCTGACACCACTTATTTATGGTCATTCATTGAGATCACTGGACATGGTTAACATGCTTTGGTTAACACAATCTAGTATGGTGTGAGGGTCTTGCCTACAATGCAAGCTTTCTAACACCCTTTACAAAAACATTGCTTCACGAAATGCAATTGACATTGCTTCATCATTTTTCCTTTGTATAAGAAGGAACTAAATGTTACTTCTCCCTTATACAAGATAATGCTCTTGATTACAAATTGACCAATGTATCATGACATTGCCTTTCTCTCTTCGTGTGAACTTTCTCATTTAGCATCTAGATACCTTGTGAGTTAAAACTCAATGTATGTATTTGATCAAATATTGATCCAAGACCTTAAGGACCAATCAGGTGCCAACACATGGTAAGCTCGAACGCCGCTACATGGCCCTATAATGGTTATGTAAAATATTTTGGGGTCTGATGGAATCGAACCCATGACCTCTGGCAAGACAGGACAATGCTCTACCACCTCCGCCAAACATTGTTTCTTAAAAAGCCATGGGTGTGGTGCATATTTGTTTTGTATCGGATGGAGGTTCGTTTTATAAAGTGCTTCAATCTGCATCATTGATTTGACCTTTCCAGATCCAATGGATATCACATTGTCCACTCACAAGTAGCTTGGACAATCTCAACCATTGAAGTATTCCACTCAATCTAACGGTTGTCCTGCAATCTCGCACATATTCATGCATGATGGTTAATGCTCTGAAAGCACACGAGAAAAGCGGTTTTCTCGTGCTACGTGTTGGCCGCTCATGTTAATCGTGTGAATTTGGAAAATACCGGTTACAGCCTTTTAGGTGCATGAGATACCACTCTCCACTTATCAATACCAAAGTTGAAGGATTAGCCATGACTTCCAGATATACATGAGGTAAGGTCTTATCCCTCATGTACGCAGCCAATGGTTACAGTAATAGTTAGCTCCGACAGTCAGCCTGGTGGAGAGGATAAACTTAGACGGATATGCTAAGTTTAGCTAAAGATAAGTGTAGTTCGCCAATATTGATGGAGAATCACTAGAGGATATTACATAAAAGCACTCCAAGAGTAGTTTTCGACAAGAAACAAAGGAGTGATAGAGAAGCTCAGAGAAGTAGAGAGAGTGGAACAAGAGGCTCACTAGGCTAATTGGAGACTTCTAAAGCTGATGGAATAGTCCATAGAAGATGAGGAAGTCATCTTCATGGATAATTTCATCCAAGAAGATTGATTGTGGAGCTCAAAGCCACCTGGGGTTGGAGGCAGTTGTAGGAGCTACCAGTACTCATTCTCAGCAAACCAATAGTCGTTCTTGGTTGTAATGAGCCTTATGAATCCATTGTAGGGATTTGCAGAAGCATTTGGAGACTTCAAAAGGTCATCATTCTACAGGGATTTTCAGGCAGCAAATGATCAAGTGATCAGTCTATTGTTGGTGTATGATATGTTATACAGATAGAAGAACAAGTTTCAATGACAGTTGAGGAATTCTTAAGGAGTTAGTTCCATATAGAAGCTCAGGTTAGCTCGGAGCACTGATTGAAGGAATCAAGTCTAAGGAAGCCTAGATCTATTTGCAGAGTGATGACAACCATGATGGGGATATAGATGGTATTCTAAGCCCATTGGTTCAGTTCAGTAACCTTTGGAGTCAAGTGTTGAACTTGTAAATGAAACTTTGCCATAATCCCAAAGAGCCAAGTCAAGATGACAAAATCTCAAGGAGACATAGCCCATGATATTCACGTGAACTCCTAGTTTAAATTTGTTGTTATGTGTGGTTTTTTATTTGTTGCATTATATGACTGTTATATGTGTTTAATAACAGCAAAAAGAAATGGACTTAAAGCACTTAAACAATTAAAAACAAGAAACATACACCTGTTTCAAGTATTTAATTCCGCAAATGTCATACATAAGCTAGATCATATATTTGTTAAGGTTTGAGTGGGATGTTCTTGTAAGCATGACAAGTTGTTAAACCCCCATTTTAGATCAATATTCTATTTGGTATTGTGTCAATTATTCATTTTTATGTCTTAATATTGTGGTAATGGCCTTCCAATGCATGGTCAGTATTGAATTAAAATTTTCACATGGAAAATACCAATTTTGCAATTTTGGCAATTAGAGCCACAGTGCACAGACAACGTGTATCCATCTTAGTGGATAGTGGGGCAACCCAAAATTTTATTGATGCACAGATGGTGGAGTGTAGAGCCACTCATAGATTGATATATATCCTTAACAATGTGGGAGAGAGAGGATGCACATGCTTCACCTCAGTCGTCTTCTTGATTGTTGGTTCGATATGTTGAGGATATGGTTGATGGGACAAATGTTGAAGATATGGTTGATGGTTCGATATTGAAGTCAAAATCCTTCATTAACCCTTAAGCCAAAGAGGTTTCTCCTCAAGTATTTCCAATAATATCCTATAAAGAGTCATAACATTTAACATGGAATTATGGCCCACCATGATCATCTAATAATTAATTGAAATAACACAAGACCCCAATTTAGGGATTGGGTGGATCATATGGTGGGACTATGCTAGTGGGAATGCTAAATAAATGACTTGAAAACCCCTTTATTTTCTACCTTTATGGTATTCATCTCCCAAATTTCTTGTTGGATACACGAGTCCTAGAAAGCATGACAAGGAAGATGAGAGGGAGTTGACAAGTACATTAGGTTGTCCTAAAACATCATGCTTGTGAGAAGAGCACATGGGGAGATTTGGTCTGTGACTAATCTCGTGGTAGGGAAGAAACCACATTGCTTTCTAGAAGGTGGAGCAAATGTTTGTGCAAAATCGCAAGGCTTTAGATAAGTATTCTATGGCTTCGATTTATAAATGATAACTAGATACAAATCGAATCTGTTATATGGGTATAACTGAATGGAAATTGTAAGTGTAGATATTTAGTATATAAGTTTGTAGAAACTGAGTCTCCTTTTATGACTATTATTAATGCTTTGTGAAATAAATTAAACTCGCATTTTTTATGATGACAAACCAAATAAAGGGTCTTGATAATGAATCCCGAAGGAATTAAGCTATCTTGACTGATAAATAAAAAGAAAAACAAAATGGACAATAAAAATGCGAGAAAAATTAACGAGAAATACCAATAGGGAAACTTGGTTAGTTTTCTGGCCTAGCTTGGTAGTGGCCTAGCCAGAAGGCAGTCCCAAAGTCTTGAATGCTAGATGGAGGGTGCGGTTGGGTATAAACCTTAGAAAAATAAATAATGTAGGCAACAGGTAGCATAATCGAGAAGAAAATACATAATATCATAACCTATTACAAATATAATTCACATTTTGTCAAACTTAGAAATTCAAGTGGAACAAATCTACAATAATGTAAAGAATGAGACAATTGTAGTAAGTAACAAATAGTAATAAGAACCACATCCATAATCTTAACAAAAGACAGTCAATCGAATTCTCAGTTTCAACCCCTCTAATGATTGACGTGGCAACACCATTCACAATATAGAAACTATTGTAACCATTAAACAATTAGGATTGTAGTACTATTAACCATATAGAGTCACTGTAATTGTGTTGAAGCCATAACACCAGAGTCCGTCACAACTATATTAAAAAAAAGGTTTTGACCCGAGTTAATTTTCATTCTAAAACCCTAACTAGCTCAGAAGGATTGAAACTTAAGGAAATTGCATTACAGACCCAAAATCAATAACCAAGTCTAACAGAGGCATCAATGGAGACCAAAAACTAGAATAGTTACTTAGGATGAAGTGGCCATTGTGACAATTTACACTTTTAAGGAAACAAGACAAGTAAACCATGACTCTTCATGTCATCATAAGTCTATGAAATACCTGGAAAATGCAAATTAATATAATATTGAGCGTGACTACTGGAAATTCGTCGGACATAAGCTAAACGAGAGGTGGAACACCTACGCAGACTGGAAATCATTTAAAAAAGGAGGTTTGTTGAACTCTAGGTAACATAACATAACCATTCCATCAATTTCATAGATAATATCCAGCCATAACATAGTCTCGGGTAGCCCAGTGAGGGTTAATACTGAATACCTAATTTCAACCTCTTTCTGTTGGATCCATCACCCACAACATCTAGAACCAAGCCACTTTTTCTGGTTTCATATCAATATTAGAACCCCAAGTAAAAGCATGAAAGCTGGAAACTTAGATGTCGCGTTCTTGGTGCCTTGGTTTGAAGCATTTTATATTTAGAAAAATGAATCGAAGCGCTCATTGATTGGGACAAGTTTTTTTGCTTATTTTTCTCCATCGTGACAACTACTTAGTACTTAGAGCTATTTCATCTTTAGATATAGCATGACTGATATATTGTACCTTATCTTATTAGAAATCAAACTTGCTGAATTTCCCATATAGCTTGTGGTCACACAGAGTTTGTGACACTATTTCCATGTGTTGTTAGAGTATACAAATATATCATATATAAAAATTCGCACAAAATATCTAAAAACTTGTTGAATATGTTATTCATTAATCACATAAACGTATTAGCGGAACTTGTGAGCCTAAAGCATAAAACTGTAAATTCATAATTATTGTATATTGTTCAAAAGGTTGCCTTTGGAACATATTCTTCCTTAATGCTAAGCTAAAGATACCAGGAGCTGAGGTCAACTTTTGAAAATGTCAATGCTCCTTTGACTTGATTAGAACAAGTCATCAATCCTCGAAAGGGGATATTTATTTTTAATGGTCAACTTGTTTAATTGATGGAATCAATGCATAATCTAAAGGTTTTGCCTTTCTTTTTAATGAAGGGGACTGGTGCACCCCATGGCAACACACTAGGTCATATATATCCTTTATTAAGCATTTCTTGCAATTACATTTTCAACTCTGTAAGTTCTAGCACACTCATTTGATAAGCATCGAAGTTGCTCCCAATTTCAACTCTACATAAATCTATCTCCCTTTTTAGTGGTAGACCCAAAATATCATCTGGAAACACATTTGGGTAATCTCAAATAATATCCAACTTATGAACAAATTTACCCACTTTATTTGTTGAATAATCCTCCACTTGTATGGAAAAATATTGGAACCCTTTCCTTGAAGCTCATTTTAACTACAATGTTATTATTTTCCATACATAAATGGGTCTGGTTATACCTACGATGAATTTTACTTCTTTACATTCTATTGTGCATGTAACAATTTTATTTAAACAATCCATAACAGCCCTATGCTCCTCCAACCAATCCATCTCTATCAACATGTCATATGAACCCATAGGTAATATATTCAGATTTACTATGCTCTAACTTCCATTCAAGATCAGTAGGTAGGTCCTTACCCAATTTTTCACTTTCCTTTTTATTACTATGTCTAGCTAAACTGAGAATGGATTTCTATATTTTTCAAATTTAAGCTTACTTTTTAATTATGCAAAGGGTTCAACTGGAGCCAAGAGATTGTTACGTACGATTATGTTTTTATTTAGCTCTAGGTCGTGGCTGCTACAGCATGTGATTTAGAGCTGAATACTATGTTAATTGTGAAATACTCTCTCGATAGAAGTTGGGTCTCATTTTTTTGCATTACATTCTTCTTAACTCATGCTATGAGTATTTCAAGTTGTAATTTGCGTAACAAGACGTAGGCCTCAATTGTTCCATTCAATGCATGGAGATAAGTCCAAACTCCAAACTAAGTTTTTCTTTTGTATTCCCTCTATTTGTAGTCAATTTATTGTTCAATAACTACCTAGTTTTAGAGTTAGACTACTTCAAATATGCTAAACTTAGAGATACAACACTATCAGTTCATTCTATAATATTCTAGTTTATTATGTTTATATGTATACCAAATCACATTTACAGTGATAATTTGTCTTATGTACTATCTTTTCCTTTTCAAGAATATATTCTAGACCAAAGAAACACATGGGAACTCTATAATCGGGAAACCCTGTGATTTTTTCTAGGTCCTAAGTACCCTTTTTGTTCGGGACTATTAGATTAAACGTTTTGACTATAGGATTCTATCATATGGTGTACTTTTTAAGCTATACAAGAATGTTTTTAGTATCTTGAGACACTACCAAATACTATATATATTCAATTTATGTAGGATCAATTCCAATAAATCATTCACTGAAACCTCTATACTATTTGTCACCAACAAAAATGCATATAGTCAATACAACCATTATGTTTTATGTATACAACTTTCTCCCATGGAATCCTTTTAGGAAGAAGCTATCCTTTAATTGTCCGCAAAAAATAGTAACTCTGTAGATTTATTCTTTGGCTTTGCACCTAGAACCCCTAGCAACGTCCGTCTTTCTCTCCCACTAGTATTTATCCATGAATTGTCTTTATTTCCAATAATTAATTTCACAAAACTCACACTATAGAATTTATCTCGAGCCATAGAAAAATAGATACTACAGTAATAAAAAAACATATGCTGTGGTTTTTTTGGCCATGAAGGGAGAGGGGAAAACCTGATGCAACCTGTATCTTGGATCGTGGTAGGAGGGGGCCCAAGTAAAAATTTGTAGTTGTAGAGCTACTTTCCTCAATGACTAGACATTGTATTCAGGAAGGGTAGGACATTGCATGGAGGAATCACTTGAGAACTAGTGAAGGTTCCTGTCAAGTAACTGTTGAGTTGTGAAAGTTGGCTGGGGGTTTTTGGCCTAGGTGCCAGGTATCATTGGTTGGGTGCCACATCTATTCTCCTACTATGGTTGTGGTAGGCTAATTATCTTTAGTAGATAAGTTATTCTGAATTTTTTATGTTGAATTTATCGAAAGTATTTCTTCCTTTCTATGAATGAAAAGCTCTGATGTGGATTCATAGTAGTACTATCAATGAAAACTATTACTATGAATGAAAGTCCTTTTGTGGAAAATATTTTTTTTTGTGAATACTATGTTGTTCAGTAAATGATCATTAAACTGCAAGTAAATGTTTCATGTGCAATGACTAATGTAGCAGTCATCATACAGGAAGGGTCATGTGAGAAGAGAAAATAAGAAAAAATAGTAACTAGAGTGAGGTTACTCACTCAGGTAACGACTCAATGAATAATCCTTACCATGGGAGCAATTTATACTCAATTGGTGAGTCGAGGGGAACTAGAAGCCCTGTCGGAGACTTGCTAATACACAAGACGAAAGTGTAGAGTATAAAACCCTTAGACCCTACATTAACGACAATTTACAAATAACATAATATTCTGTATATGTCATATAATTTGGAAAACAAGTTTGAGGGTTTGTAATGCATTAGGGTAAACCAAATTTTAACCAACTGGAGTGACCCTTGCTTGCATACTCCATGACCTTATACAAATTCATAAAACTCAGGAACATAATCGAATGTTGAAAGTAGCAATATGCAAAGACTGAATAATATATTCCTAAGAAATAAGTGTAGACAAGTCTTTGCTAAACTAGGTTATTATTTAGATTCCAGTTAACCAAAAAATGACATACTCCATGACCTTATACAAATTCATAAAACTTAGGAAGAAAATTAAATGTTGAATGCAACAGTAAGCAAAGACTGAATAATATATTCATAAGAAATAATTCTAGACAAGTCGTCGCTAAACTAGGTTATTATTTAGATTCCAATCAATCAAAAATCGACATACTTAGGAACGATATCTTGCAGAGGGAAAAAATTCATATATTAATAAAAAATAAACAGTTAACTAAGTTATAAGGATTCCTTGTAGTAATTTGGGAAAAAATCCAGCGACTACTGTTAAATTACAAATTCAAAAAAGATTATACAAGACAACCGTATAGCTAGCTAAATTTCTTGATAATGAACAGTTATTATAATTCATCCTAAAACGACATGCAGGGCCGTGATTGTCCAAAAGGAAATGGCTAGAACGCAATTTTACAAAAAAGCAAGTACAACTAACTAAGCTTTAAGAAACCATAACGATTTGACATCTTGAGCTTGTGTCTCCGAAACCTGGAAAATCCATGCAGTAAAATAATATCATTTAGAACCTGGACAAGTGACGTCGGATAGTCCTTCGAGAAAATTGAATAATTTCATAACCATTTCCACAATGTACACCTGACACAAATAATCAATAAACAAAACCCTAAGTAATATGCAACAAGAAATCAAGGGTTAGCATCACACCTTATCATAAATTTACTTGTAGAATAAGAATACTTGTAGAAGTGAGTTTGCAACCCCATCGTAGTTAGAAGATTTTGTACAGGACACAGCAAATACCCTTAGGGTTGTCTCAACACTTAATATGTAAATGAAGACATTTAAATATCTAATGCAAAGAAATAAATTGGTAACCCTCACTTGGAAGGTCAGCCTCTGTTACTAAGCAAGTTAAAATTCTCAGGGAACAAGTACCGAGTTTCAAAACCTAATCACCAAGAGTTTCAATGCAACGGACAAGGGTGGGTGGGGGTATGACTAAGCCCGACTCTGCACTTGACAGATATTATTATCTACAACGGGTATTAGCTTTGGATTAAAACAATTAACATTATAATCAAAAGAACCTTGAGTGAGAGAATAGGAAACCGAAAAGACAGAGACACATAAATTATGTTGAAAAATTTTCTGGTAAATTTCCAAAAACAAACACAAAGAAAAACAGAATAGAGAATGACACTCTATTTCAAACACAGGATCTTTAACACATAATTAAAAAACTTGTATTAAGAAAAAAAATTGTTACAAAATGGGTCTTCCTCTGAACAGAGGGATTACAACTGGAACGCTTCAGTTCCATAACAAAAGGAATTTTCTCTGCACTGCTATGCGTTTCCTCTTATCTATCTTCTTTGCTCTAACGCTTATTTACACTGTTGTGTCTACACATATATAGTGCATTAGGGGTCATAACAGTCCATCAACCGCTTTAACTCTCTGACAGAGTCTCTGCTCTAATTCTTGAGTTGGTTGTGTGGAAACCCATAACTGATAAATGTTGCGGCTGGCTCGAGGCTAGTTCTTTCCTTCTCGGCCATGCTTCTTCTTTAATTCTGTTGGTGAGCAGTTATGGTGCAAAGCATTCTTTCTTCCTTGGGAACACAAAACAGGTTAAGTGCGTAAATGCAGTATGGCGGTGGCGTGCATTTGACGGGAACAAATATGGGTCGTCGGATCTACGGATGAGCGGTGGGATCGCATCGTAGAACATTATCGAGATGATGCGACGAGGTGAGAAGCGGCGACATGCAATGTGCGATAATATCGCATCGCAAAACAGGGGCAGAGGCTTAACGAACGTAGGGCGAAACTTGCGATCTATGATCTATGATCGCATCGCAGACAACACAGGGATGCAGCGAAGGGTGACAAGAGAATGTGTGATATGCGATGGGATCGCATCGCAGAAAACTCCAATGGCTGTTTTCTGGAATAAACTTGGTCACTATTCAACTGTCAACTTCTGGCAACGCTACAGTTGAAATTACCATTCCAACACTCCCCTTTAATTTCAACTGTTGGTCTTTTTTTCATTCTCAGGCATTTCCTGAAATGATCAAAGCTTTTCTTTCCCAATGGTTTTGTCAAGATGTCAGACAACTGATCCCCTATACTGCAGTGCTGCAAAACAATCTCACCATTGTTAACCAATTCACATATGAAGTTAAATTTGGTGTCTATGTGCTTTGTCCTTTTATGAAAAACAGATTTTTTAGACAATGCTATTGCTGAGCTATTGTCACAGTAAATGGTTGTGCCCTTTTCTTGTTCATGTCACAAATCTCTGGGAACTCTTCTCAGCCACACTACTTGGCATGCTGCTGTCGTTGCTGCCACATACTCTGCCTCTGCTATTGACAAAGACACAACTGGTTGCTTCTTAGAAGCCCATGAGATGGCTCCCGATCCCATATGAAACACATATCCCGATGTGCTTTTCCTATCATCAACACTTCCAGCCAAATCATTGTCAGTGTAACCTCTCAACATGAAACTTTCAGAAGAGGAGTATAAAATACCAAACCCCTTCATTCAATTCACATACCTTAGAATCCTCTTGCCTGCCTGCCAATGAGTCTCTTTCGGTCTTTCCATAAATCTGGAGATTAAACTCACAGCGTGCATAATGTCCGGCCTAGTTGTAGTCAAGTACATGAGGTTGCCAACTATGCTCTTGTACAATTTTGGATGAAAATCCTTGCTGTTGTCGTCTTTGGTCAATTTCAACTCCATTACAGTTGGAGTCACAGTTGCCTTGTTGTTCTGCATGTTAAATCTCTTCAACACTGCTTCTACATATTTAACTTGAGAAATGAAAACACCATTTTCACTTTGGTCTACTTTAATTCCAAGAAAATATCTTAAGAAGCCCAAGTCAGTCATTTCAAATTCACTTTTCATGACTGCTTTGAAATTAGCAATAAGAGAAGCATCATTGCTAGTAAAAATCAAATCATCTACATATAAAACAACAATAAGAATCTTACCATCATTCTCCTTTATGTAGAGTGTGGGTTCACCATCACACTTATCAAACCCATTCTCAATCAGATAAGCATCTATTTTGATGTACCATGCTCTTGGAGCTTGCTTCAGCCCATAAAGAGCCTTCTTCAGTTTGCAGACTTTATGCTCTTGGCCTTCAACTTCATAGCCTGGAGGTTGTTCAACATAAACCTCTTCTTTTAACACTCCATTCAGGAATATAGATTTAACATCCATCTGATAAATCTCCCATTTGTGTTGTGCCACAGTAGACAACACTGTTCTGACTGTTTCCATCCTTGCTACTGGTGCAAAAGTTTCATCATAGTCTTTGCCTTGTTGCTGCTTGTAGCCTTTCACAACAAGTCTTGCTTTGTTCCTGTCAATCTTGCCTTCAGCATTGCTTTTGGTCTTATAGACCCACTTAACTCCAATGGCATCTTTTCCTTTAGGGAGGTCCACTAACTCCCATGTTTTACTCTTCTCAATTGCACCAATTTCTTCATTCATTACTTCAATCCATTTATTTTCATTTACAACATTTTCAAAATGAACTGGGTCATCAACATGACAATAGAAAGCGAATAATGAATTCAGACTGGTATTGTTACTTACCTCTCCTTGTTCATAAATCTCATTCAGGTTTCTGAATCATGGTCTTCTTTGTGTGCTTGGAGTTCCATCCGAACTTGAGGGTATTTCTGATCCTTGTGGTGTGCTTGGAGAAGCACTTCCTTGACTTCTCAAGGATGTTCAAATTCCAGCTTGTGGTGTGGTTTGTTGTACTTGTTGTGGTGGAGGAGGAGCCACCGAGGAAGGATTATTTCCTGCTATCCCTTCCTCTTCTTCTTCGTGAGACACAATTATCTTCACATTCACTGTCTTCTCTAAGCTTCCATCCCAAACTTCATCTTCTATGAACTGCACATCTCTGCTTACTATCAAATTCTTGGTGGATGGATTATAAAGTTTGTATGCTTTTGAGTCATCACAATAGCCAGTAAAGACACACTTCTACCCCTTACTATCAAGCTTCTTTCTTAGCTGATCCGGTACATGTGCATATGCTACAAAACCGAATACTCTCATGTGAGTGATAGTTTTCTTTTGACCACTCCATGCTTCTTCTGGTATTTTGTTCATGACAAATTTAGTTGGGCATCTATTCAAGATGTAAATTATGCAAGTGACAGCTTCTGCCCAATACTCATGCGGCAAGTGTTTTGCCTTCAGCATACTTCTGACCATGTCAAGAATGATCCTATTCTTCCTTTCGGCAACACCGTTTTGCTGAGGTGTATGCCTCGTGGTGAACTGCTTTTATATGCCATTCTCTCTGCAAAAATGCAGAAACTCTTTGGAGATGTACTCTCCTCCTCTATCTATTATGAGCACTTTGATATAATGCCCACACTACTTCTCAACAAGAGTTTTGAAGTGGCGGAATTTGTCAAACACTTCACTCTTCTATTTCAGCATATACACCCATGTCTTTCTGGTGTAATCATCAATGAAAGTTAAAACATATTTATTTCCGACAAATGATGGTATTTGCATCAGTCCACACATATCAAAGTGAACAATTTCCAAGGGTGCTTTTGCCCTTATACTCTTTCCCGCTGGAAAGCTTTCTTTATGTTTCTTGCCCAAGATGCAGCCTTCACAAAGGCTATCTGGTTTCTCGATCAATGGCAATCCCTTTACCATTCCCTTTTTGTGGAACAAATTCAAGCCTCCGAAATTGAGATGTCCAAATCTCAAGTGCCACAACCAATTCTCATCTTTCACTTGTTCCTGAAAGACTTCTTGTGTTACAGCTACAATAGTTCTTCCTTCCTTCAAGTCTGCCCTGAGTTTGAGAGGAAACATTCTATTGCTGGTCATCTGCACTTGTGCAATGATCTTCTTACTTGGAGGTATGTCTCTAATTGTACACATATCATCTTTGAAGAACACATTGTAACCTTTGTCAATGAGTTGTCCAATGCTCAAGAGATTACATTTCAGACTAGGTACATAGTATACCTCTGGCACAATCATCTGTTCTCCATTTCTTGCTTGGATACTGACTCTACCCTTACCCTTGACAGATATCTTACTATCAGTTCCTGTTGTTACCTCAGATTTCACATTTTCATCCAGATTGGAAAACATTTCAATATTTCTAGTCATGTGATTACTACAACCTGAGTCTAAGAACCAAAAATCTTCTTGTTTGTCTTGTGCAATGTTACATGTTAATATCACATTCTTTGGATTCTTATCTTCTTCATTTGCAAAATTAGCATTCTGCCTACTATTCATGTCATTTTTTTTCCTACATTCATTAGCGTAGTGCCCATATTTCTTACTAATGGCATTGAACTTGGGATTTGTCATACCTATGTCAATGACCTTGTTGTTTGCTTGAACCTTCATCTTGGTTCTGATTGCAGCTCCTTTCGCTTGTGCTTGCAGGATTATTTCTGCCTTTGTTTTGGCTTCTTCCATGACCTCTGTTATTTGCTCTGCCTCGACCTTTTCCTTGACCAAAAGACATTTGAGTCTTGAATGCTTGCTCAAAAGAGGAATATGTTCCTCTACTCAGTCTGTGTTCATAAGACATAAGAGAAGCACTCAGTTCATCTACCATGAACTATGAGAGATCCTTTGTTTCTTCTATTGCTACCACAATAGCTTCAAACTTTGAGGGTAAACTTCTCAAGATCTTCTCTACAGTCCTTCTTTCTTCAAGAATCTCACCATGAGATCTTATATGGGTTATCAACCCAATAACGTGAGTGAAGAATAAATCTATTGTATTAGATTCCTTCATGTTGAGTGTTTCAAAGTCTCTGCTCAACATCTGCAATTTTGCAGTCTTCACCTTCTCCATGCCTTGATAGGTAGTTTTGAGAATATCCCATTCCTCCTTGAATTTTGTTGCTGCTGCAATCCGTGGAAAAACACTTTCATGTACTGATTGGAAGAGAAAAAAGAGGGATTTTGCATTCTTCTTCTTGTCACTCTTCAGCTGGTCTCTTTTTGCTACTGTCAAAGCCGCCAATGTTATTGCATCTGTAGGCTCAGCATGACCAATTTCAACCAGATCCAATATTCCTTGAGAAGCAAACAATGCTTTCATTGTTATGGACAAATAACTATGATTTTTCCCATTAAACTATGGCAGTTGGGAATTTGTCAAACCAGTTCTAGCATCTGCCATCTTAACCTGTATAAGTGAAGAAGAGATACTGATTATACAATTTAAAACAAGCAAAAACTTTCTCTACTGGAGAAAATCTGCTCAATAAGCTTCTTACAGCTCCTACAGTGAAAAAACACACTCTGTTTTTGACTCACTGAGTCCCTAGACCAGCTCTGATACCACTGTTGAAAATTTTTCTGGTAAAATTCCAAAAACAAACACAGAGCAGAATAGAACAGAGAACAACGATCTGTTTCAAACACAGGATCTTTAGCACATAATTAAAAAACTTGTATTAAGAAAAAAACTATTACAAAATGGGCCTTCCTCTGAACAGAGGGATTACAACTGGAACGCTTCAGTTCCACAACAAAAGAAATTTTCTCTGCACTATTGTGTGTTTCCTCTTATCTATCTTCTTTGCTCTAACACTTATCTACACTACTATTTCTACACATATATAGTGCATTAGGGGTCATAACAGTCCATCAACCACTTTAACTCTCTGACAAAGTCTTTGCTGTAATTCTTGAGTCGGTTGTATGGAAACCCATAACTGATAAATGTTGCGGCCGGCTCGAGGCTAGTTCTTTCCTTCTTAGCCATGCTTCTTCTTTAATGTTGTTGGTGAGCAGTTATGGCGCAAAGCATTCTTTCTTCCTTGGGAACACAAAACAGGTTAAGTGCATAAATGCAGTATGGCGGTGGCGTGCATTTGACGGGAACAATATGGGCCGTCGGATCAGCAGATGAGTGGCGGGATCGCATCACAAAACATTATCAGGAGGATGAGACGAGGTGAGAAGCGATGAAATGCAATGTGCAATAATATCGCATCGCAAAACAGGGGCAGAGGCTTAACGTACGCAGGGCGAAACTTGCGATCTGCGATCGCATCATAAATATTACATCACAGACAACACAGGGACGCAATGAAGGGTGACAAGAGAATGTGCGATATGCGATGGGATTGCATCGTAGAAAAATCCAATGGCTATTTTTTGGAATAAACTTGGTCGTTGTTCAAGTGTCATCTTCTGGCAATGCTGCAGTTGAAATTACCATTCCAACAAATTACTCAGATCCCATGAGTCTTCGATGTCATGAAAACCCATTTTGTAGCAGGTATGATGGAAAGGAGTTGCAGAGCACACTGGCAGAGGGAGGCGTGCAAATGAAGGTCGTGTCGGGGGTAGAGGTTCACTAGTTACCTCAACCGAACCCTTAAACCTCATGACCATTCGATTAAACACTACGACTGGAAAATGGCGGATCTCCCGACAACTGCCTTCATGACCATCGAGGGAGGGAAGTATCGTTGTTCTCTGGAGAATTCCAGTTCAGACATTAACCATTTTACACACTAGGACTAATGAATGGCGGATCTCCTGACAACTGGCCTCACAATCATCGAGGGAGTTAAGTACCGTTGTTCTTGAGAGAATTCTAGTTCGGACATTAACCATTTGAAAGTCATGATACATAGTTCCATTTCTTAATAAATTGCAAGGATTTTCGAGCCATAAATCAAGGGAGAACCTTGTAACGACTGGTGAATGGCGGATCTCCAAACAACTACGTTCACGACCATCGAGGGAGGGAAGTATCGTTGTTCTCCGGAGAATTCCAGTTCAGACATTAACCGTTTTAAACACTAGGACTGATGAATGGCGGATCTCCCGACAACTAGCCTCATGATCATCGAGGGAGTTAAGTACCGTTGTTCCTGAGAGAATTCTAGTTCGAACATTAACCATTTGAAAGTCATGATACACAGTTCCATTTCTTAATAAATTGCAAGTATTGTCAAGCCATAAATCAAGGGAGAACCTTGTAATAAATTGAAGCGCGAAACAGTGAACCATAACAACTTTTGTCACCTCAACAAATTCGCTACAATAACCATAGACATTGTAACATAGAAATAGAGAAGCGGGTTACGAAGTTAATGTATCTTATAACATTAAGCATAATAAGGAATCAAATAATCAGTGTATGAACAATTGCCAAATCTTGGAGTTAAAACTCAGTATGTTGTAATGGTAAGACAATTATAATTAAGTGGGGAGATAAATATTCAACATTAAATTTACATTTAATAGATATAATTTTTTAATATATTATTTTAATTTATAAATAAAATAAAATATATTACTGGGGTTAGTGAGGTGTGTTATAGTTGGCGGTAGTATAATTGGCAAAAAGCATGTTAGTAAGCCCTTATGTGTGTAAGTAATCAAAATTTCAATCTCCCAAACATATCTTTCCAACCCAACTTAGAAATAATAATAATATTATGTATTAAACTAATATATATTAAATTTTTTATATAATAATAATAATTTGAAATTAATTATACTATTAATTTTTAAAAATTATTTATTTATGTTTATATGATTTATAATTTGTACAAATATATTAATATACTTGATAATATAATTACCAACTTTTATATATATATATATATATATTATATAAATTAAAACTTTTTTTATAGTAATGATAATTTGAAATTAATTGTATTATTAATTTCTTAAAATTATTTATTAATGTATTTAGTAGATATTAAATAATTTATACAATATATTAATTATATTTTATAATATAACTAAATTTATAGTATTTTTTAGGGTTTGAATCCAGTTATGCCATTCAAAAATGTTATTTTAAACAACAACAAAAATCTTCAAATTGTATTGTTGAATTTCAAAATAAAGTGAAATGGTTTATTAAGGAAGATATATTTATAATTATTTAAAATATTGTTAGAGTATCAAAATTTATAAAATATAATGATGTTAAAACAATAAACATGTAGTATAATCTTATTTATTTTTGAAATATCACAAACATTATCTATATTTTTCTCAACCCCAAGAGTTAGCTCAATCGGTCAAATTAGTGCCTCGCCAATCAAAAGGTCACAATGTCAATTCCCGAAAGCTCTTGGGGTCATGTCAGTAAATAGGCCATAGTTTTCGAAAGCTCTTGGGGTCATGTCAGTAAATAGGCCATAGTTTTCGAAAGCTCTTGGGGTCATGTCCGTCAATAGGCCGAGGGGTGTCGATCTCCTTCAGGTGGGGTCCACTCAAAAAAAAATCTATATTTTTCTAAAAAAAGGTTTTATGATTATTTCGACAACTTTATCTTTAAAGAAATAAGTAGATATCGCAATTAATATTTGAAGAATTTCATTTATTTAAGTTAATCCAAGTTAATATTTAAATTGAGTTCTATATTTTTCTCAAAAAGAGGTTTTATGATTATTTCAACAACTCTATCTTTAAAGAAATAAGTAGATATCGTAATTAATATTTGAAGAATTTGATTTATTTAAGTTAATCCAAGTTAATATTTAAATTGAGTATATTTTAAAATATTTTATTCCAAAAGAAATTTTGAAAAAAATGCTTCTAAAAACTTTATTTAATTAAAATTGAGAAAAATTGTAAATTTTCATGTTATACAAAATTTTCAATTAGATAAAAAATTATTATAAAATTAAATTTTTCTTTCTACATAAATTTCATACTCAAATTGCTCACCGAGTGTAGAATAGAAAGTTATGGTGTGTACTGTTAAGTCGCTCATTGATGATGTGAAGGTCACTGGTTCTTTGGGAATAAATCCAATGATTTTAGGGTTCGTGTGGCCCTGGTGCAATCCCTGGGTGATTTTGAAGGTTTAGATGCCCCTGAGTTCTAGTTTTTCAAGCCACTGGTGAGGCCTAATATAATCTATGATGAACTTAGACCACTTGATAAACAAAAAAAAAATGTCATACTCAAATTTCATAAATAAATAGAAGAGGGAGAAAACATTGAACTTACTCCCTTCTCACAAAAGAGATAGAAGTGAATATGCACATTGGTTGAACTGAATTTTTTTATTCACTTATTTTAGGAAACGAAAGGTAATTAAAAGTTGAAATAGAGGGCATATTTGAGTTGAAATAATGCACATGCACACAATTTTTTCCTGGGGAAAGCAATATTGTAAAACCCCAATGTATGCTTGCATTAATATGATAAATAGAAATATATTACAATTTCTTTGCTCTAATGAGCACAAACTGCAAGTGAATAACTTGTCTCTCTTCTCACTGACAAGATCTGACACAAACTTAGTAAATTTCTACCTCTGCTTGAGCACATGTTTCCTTGCACAATTCCTTGGGAAATTAGGCCCCTATTATCTAGGAGTTTTAAGAAAGTAGATTGTGCAATTCCCCAGGTTGATCATCTGACTGAATGCAACACTTGTACACTCAAGAGTAGTCTAAAATTGATGTTACACTCTCTTGAAATCTCCACCATAGCTAGGGAACTCGAATTCTCCATGCACTAGCTATTTTGGGTTGATTGATCAGTTAACTGGATGGTCACTAAGTTTGACTAAAGTCCCAATGCACAATTGGCCTTCCACTAGTTCCTAGAGCAATTGGAACTAGTTTAACTAAAAACAACTTGAGATCACTCTCTTTGATTGCTACAAATTAGCAATCATACATGCTTGACTAAGGTCTAACTCCACCTCGAATTTACTTAGTAATCGGGTGACACAAGCCATGTCACACAACTTAACTACATCCAAGTTGTCTGTTGATGTGGAAATTCAAATTTTCTCAATTTAATCAAGGAAAAATCAAATTGAGAATTTCTTGCTACATTTTTCAAGACTCCCTCTCTACAAGAAATGGATTATCAACCACCCTTATCCTTCACCTATGGAACTCAAACTTCCATGTTGACAAAGCTTTTGTCAAACTGTCAACATCTTGCTCCTCTATTAGAATGGAGTATAGCAACATCATTTTCCTCTAGAAATAGTCCCATAAATGGTGCTACTCGATATCTATATGCTTGGATTGATCATGAAATACATGGTTCTCAGAGATATTGATGCAACTTTGATTATCACAATTGGATCAATCATCTGACCAAAGAGTCGAACAAGTATCTTTCTCATCCATATCGCCTCATGTGTTTCTTGACTTGCAACCATGTATTATGCTTATGTCTAGCTCAACACCATAGATCTTTGCTTCCTGTTATACCAAGAAACAAATACAGACCCAAAACTGAAAATTCCACTTCATGTACTCTTTCAGTTTGATGTACTTTATGCCCAATCTACATCTATGAAGTAGCACAACTTCACTCCCTCTGCTCATCTATACTGTAGTCCAAACTGGGTAGTGCCTTTGAGGTATTGTAAAACATGCATACTTGCCTTCCGAAATAGTTTGGTTGACCTAACCATAGCTTAGCTTAGCTATTTGACTACACAACACATATCTGGTCATGTGTTCACAAGATACATGAGTGGACCCACTAGCTGTGGACAAATGGTAGCATCCACTTCTTCAACTGAAGTGGCATCCTCCTTCCTCTAGTTGTTAATTAGAGGTGTCTCCAAGGGTTTACAACTCTCCATGTATAATCTCTGCAATATCTCATTTGTATACTTGCCTTCAAAGACAAACAATTCCCCATTAGATTATCATATTTCCAACCTAAGAAAGTAGTGCATGAGACCCATGTCCTTCATTTCAAATTCCTTTGCAAGGTCCTCCTTGCAAGATATGATCAAGTTCCCATCACTAGTTAAAATAAAACTGTCAACATATAAGACAATAATAATAAATTAACCTTCTATCCAAATGTGATGAGGTTTACATACTCTTCACTTAAGGTGAAGCCCAAACCGGTGAGATAACTATCGATATTGGTGTGCCAAGCACGAGGTGCTTATTTGAGATCATACAATCTTCTCTTGAGTTTTTACACATGAGACTCTTGATAAAATGTTTCAAAACCTTTCTGTTACTCTATGTGCACCTCCTCCTTAATAACCCCATTTAGAAATGTTGTCTTTACACCCATCTGGTGGATATTCCACCCCATTTGCATAACCAAATCATGAATTGATCTAATGGATGAGTACCTTGATACAAGAGAAAATGTCTCTTCATAGTAAATTCCCTCAACTTGAGAGTACCGCTTGGCCACAAATCTGGTGTTATACTTCTCTATGTTTTTGTTTGTTGTCTACTTCTCCTTGAAGATCCATCTCAAACCCACTATTGATTTATATGATGGTCTTGGGACCTTTTCCCAAACAGGGTTCTTTGCAATGGATTCATATTCCTCCACCATTGCATCAACCCATATAGGTTGCTCTATTTCATCCTCAAAATAGGATGGTTCAATCTCTATAATCTTAGTCATAAGAGCCATGTAGCCAGTGTACCCCTCAGGTGACATCCTTTGATTATGCAAATTTGAAAGATATCCCACATTCTCTCTTGCATCTTGCACAAGTTTATCAACTTCCTTAGTTCATTTTCTACCTTCTTTGGAGGTTTTACTTTAGTGAATGTCTCCACTCTCTGTTGTAGAGTTTGTGGTTTCTCTACAACTTCTTGAGGTTCTGCATTTGGGGATAGAGTCTCATCTTTTGGTGGGATCTAAATCTCCCTGTCAACAGGGCACCACATAGCTTTCTCCTCTTTAAAATTTACATCCCTTCACACAATTATCGTTATGAGTGATGGAAAGTACACATGTTAGTTGTGGGGAGTTTCGGTGTAACACACAAATACCCCCAATTCTATGGTCGACTAAATCATATTCCTTGATTCTTTGGAGACATGGCAATAAATAAAGGCTCTGAATGTCTTGAAGTGTGACACATCCGACTTTCTTCCTGTGAAAGCCTCCTCTAGTGTAATGATGCCAATAATTCGATGAGGACTTTGGTTCTGCAAACAAACTGTTGTCTTGCATGCCTCAACCAACAAATGCAGTGGTAGACCTTGGTTGTGCAACATCACCCTCATTGCTCCCAAAATGCTATGGTTCTTTCTCTCAACCACTCCATTATGATGTGGTTTGTGGCATGTTATCAACTCTCGTCGAATGCCTTCTTTTGCACATAATTTTTTAAATTCATTGAACACATACTCACTTCCATTATTTCTCCTACGAGCCTTCACCTTCTTACTGGTTTCTTTCTCAACCAATTCCTTGAATTCTACGAACTTGGAGAATGTCTCATCTTTCTTCTGCATGAAGAGATCCAACACTTACGTGAGAAGTCATTAATAAAAAGAACATAATATTTGTGTATGACAGTGGAAGCTATCGAGAAAGGTCCATAGACATCAGAGAGGATCCTCTCTTGGATTGCACATGCTTTGTTTTTCAAGTGCTCCTTTAGGGAAGCTAGTGGCTATTTGTTGTATAATATTCAAGGTGCCATGATGAAAATGGCAAAGTCTTATGTGCTAAATTTCACCTACATCACAACCCTCCACTTTCTCTTCCTTAGTGCTTAATGCAACACAATCTTCCAAATCTAACTTATATAGATTCTTCGCACAAACCTCTATCTTCTTCACATGTCCCGTGGCTATGTATATCAGGAATGTTTTTCCTTTGTTGAAGATCACAACATAACCATAGCTTTCCAAAATTGCAACAGAGATGAGATTTTTCTTATTCTTAAGGCCTAGAACAAACATGAAATCACTCAAATTGAGAGGGAAGCCTAACTCCCCCTAAAAGGTGACTATACCAATATTGGTCATGTTTTACCTTCTGCCATCCCCTAGCTCAAGGTGCATCTGGAGATCTTTCTCCTCCAAGTCATTGGAAAAATCTCTACACCATGTCATGTGGAACAATGCCCCTATGTCCAAGTACCACACACTCCCCATCATTGTGTTGGACATGTATGCAATAAGGGTAAAGACAATGTCGAACTATGAAGACAAGGCTTCACCCACTACTCATCCTAAGGTATTATTACTTGCCTTTTTCTATGTGCACTTCGTGGCATAGTGCCCTTATTCATGACAATGGAAGCATTTAATTTTTTACAAATATTTCTTCCTTCCCCCTTGGTTAGATTCAGTTTTGGTTTGATATATCTTCCCTTTTCCCTTCTTTCCCTTTCCAACCAATGCAAATTTTTCTTCATCCTTTCCCTTGGATGAGGTCCCATCTCTGGTATTCTTCCTTATTTCTTCCTGTGCCAAATCGTACCATAAATGTTCCCAATTTGGTACTTTCTCCGTCCTGTTCACTTAATCTTGATAGCTATGTGTTGGGCATGGAATCCCCCCAAGGCATGTTTTGGGGCTCAAAACCCAAGTTTTGACATAATCTTATTGTAAAGATCTGTGAATTGTGGGCATGGGGCATGAAAGTATAATAGAGTCACAGGGTTGTCCGCCCTAGTTTTTGTAATGTAATGTCGGCTAGACATAGCTACCCATGGTTCGTGGACCATGGGATTGTGTAAACAGACTGAGTCTCTAAGTAGATAGAGAATAGTAGAGAAGTAAGAAGGAAGATAAGGGATTGAGTTGCAAGTGTAGAGTGTGTCTTTGGGTCGTAGAGTAGGAGAAGGCTCTGCAACTGAGTGTGTGGAGGACTAGTAGTCCGCAACTGAGTGCGCAAAACCCTATAGTTGAGTGTCCAGGGCAGAGTCGAGTCTGTAACTAAGGAAGGAATTAATAAAGAGAAGTTTTATCATAATTTTGTGTATATGTTCTAGGGTTAATGCATGTTTGATATAATTTGCAAATATATTATTTATTTACTGCATGCACCTATATGAATGGTTTATGTTGTTAATTATAACTTAAAGCATGCGAGTAGGCTAAAATAATCAACTAACATTGGAATACTAGTAAGGTCTTGGGTAATAACTCAGAAGCGCAATGTTTAGCCCCTGAGTAGGGCTACGTAAAGGCAATATATCAGGCTACAAGGTACGAGAAAGTGCGCGAAGTGACTTGCACAGAAGGTCGAACCGCAAACCACTTGAACTCATCAGACATCTCCATGGTGCAAAAACCTAGTTCTAGCACCCTCCCATACTACTTCGGGTGAGACCTCAGTGTGCTCTCCACGGATTGTTGCCAAAAGGGCCAATAGTACTAAGATTTGTTTGGCTAAATTAACTCTGAACCTGTGTCACGCCCCACTAAACCAACAAATGGTTCCATTGCCAGGACCAGGATCTTCATAGAGATGTCGAATGTCGTATTACTAGAATCCGACAAAGAAAGGCATTGAAGAGTGGTTGGACATAAATATTCATGAGTTCATGGCACAAGAAAATAGGAATTCATGATTATCAAAGGAATAGTGGTTAGATTTCTATTTATATACAGAAATCCACAAAATTTTCTTTGCATCCTTCCCCTCTGAGTTGTACGAGTGGATTGCGAAGCTAATAAATAGTCAAGGAAGGTGTAGGCTCGACAAACCTATTATGTGGACTCCAAAGTTGGTGTGTAGACTCGAAGCATCAGAAGATAAGGTTGTGCATGTTGTGGATCATCGGTTTGATCGAATTATAGGAGGATTTATCACCGAGTTCGCGGTAGATACCAGTCAGCTATAGTGAGGCGAAATGACGCTTCCTTAAAGGACTGTGAGGTAAGTATGTCAAATCTTTGAACACTTGGATTAAAATGCTACTATGTGAAAAGAAATTTATGTGAATAAATTGATGTTTGGGGCTATGTGAAGTGGGAGGATGTAAAGAAAAGAAGGTAGCACAGAACTAGAAACTAGTCCCTTTATTTCACCTCCACAAGTAAGTGAGGAAGAGCTCGCTAAGGTTTCACCAAGAAATGCAATCAGTTTGATAAAGAAATGAATTCTGCACATATCACTTCCACTTACACCACTGCCAGTTTCACCATCTTCACCCCCTTATTTTCCCAGACCACCTTCGCCACCATGACAGTTCAATATGGCAAGCACGATAAAGTTGTTGGTGTTTAAAGGAGTAGGGAATGAAGGTTCGGACAAGTTTTGGTTCGTGGTAAGGGTTGTATGGGAAGCACAGGGAGTCACGAATGACAATATAAAGAAAGCAATGCTACTCACTGGTCTGTAGGATCGTGCACTGAATTGGTACATTAAGCATTCCAATGACAATCTGAATGCAGGGATCACAGATATCCAAGTTGCGCTAAACAAGGAATTTAGCAGGCCAAAATCAGAGACACAGTTGATTATTGGATTAAGGAAATCGCGATACTTCTAGGCAAGACCCCCGGGGAGCTAGATCAGATACTGAAGTGTACAATTCATGAAGCCAATATGACCTTGACGGATGGGCAAAACTTCACATGGTTTGTAGCATCGCTAATGCGGCATCTAAGGAATGCGTTGTCACAACAAAAGCTAACCACTCAGGCCAAGGCCTTGGAGATCACAATGAGACTACACGAGACCCTGATATAAGATCCTAACCTGGGAGTTCAACAGAACCACGCACAGTTGAAAACCTTGTGCCTTGAGATGCATAATTTGAAACAAGACAGGACGGCTCGCCCAGAAGTGCATGAGAAGGTATGGTGCGTAAAGTACAAAGGCTAGGGACATGACAAGGGCCATTGTCGAGTCTTCATGAACTACCTTGTGAGAGGAGGACCAACGCCATCGAGACCAGAGGTACAAGCGGGACCAAGCATGGTGCCTGAATTATGGTGCATGATTTGTCAAATAGGAGGGAAGCATGCTACAGATAACTACCATCTATTACAGAAGTATACGCCGAGTTCCCAGTAGTTGTTCTGTAATTTCTGTAGGTCAGTAAGCCATGATGAGTGTACCTGTAAAATTTATGAACTGATGATGGATCAGACTCATACCTACAGAGTTCAGACCAAAACACGGGCCCTCGATCAAAATGCAGGGATGGCGCACTGGATTTCAGGGGCGTGGATAAGGTTAAGGTGGAATGGAACCAGGAAGAGGTCACAGACAATTGATATGTTAGAATTGCAGATGTCCAGGACATTATGCCCACGATTGTACAAATCTGATGAAACCATCATGCTTATATTGTACCAAGTTTGATCATGAGAAAGAGGACTATCCCATGCTGATAGCGAGGTTGCATGATAAAGGAGCACTCCAACCTCCCCCAACTCAGAACATGCAAAATGTTCATGTCTGAGCCACACGAGGAAGACCCAAATATAAATATCGTGCTCTAAAGTGGTGTCACGACCGGAGAGGACAAAGGCAAGTAGCCCGAGGAGAGTGCCTTTGTTTGCAAGGCTCCAATGAAGGAACCCGAATTTGACTTAGAGCGCGCTAAGGAGACGTTCTTGGAAGCTAAGAAGAGCTTCGTGGAGGCCTCCACTTCAAGAAGTAATGACAAACTGGAATAGGAAATGGACCCAACAATGCTCACTACATTTTTGGAGACATGCATGAAGGTATTGTGTGACAACAAAGCTATGAAGGGACTACAAGAACCCATCACTAGATGTCTTGGGACTGTGCCAGGAGAACCACGGGTAGTCCAGAAGCTTGGGAAGCATAGAACATGAACAAGAAGAGAGATGAGATTGACCGCGAAGATCGGGGAATATGAAATGGATCAAGTGATTTTGGATCTAGGATTAGATGCGAACGTCCTGCCAAAGCACATATGGGAGCGCATGGGCAGGCCCCTGTTGTAATGGTCTCCTATTCAATTGTGAATGGCGAACCAACAAAATATCCTACCTATGGGAGGATTGTAGGGAATAATGGTAGATATCAAAGGTGTGAGCGTGCTTGCAGATTTCAAAGTGATAGAGATTGTTGATGATAGAAATCCCTATTCCGCACTACTAGCAATAGATTGGGCCACTGACATGAATGGAGTGATAAATTGAAAGAAGCGCAACATGATTTTTGAGAAAAATTCATTGTGCGTAATGGTACCTTTAGACCCTGCGGAAGGATCGCACTACACAGAGCCAATGCGCAACTACGAAAACGACAACAATCTAGACTATATCTATAAGATAACCATGTGGGCGTAGGACTAGGTGAATCCAACAGTGGATGGAAGACTCTCGTGGGAGCACGAAAGCTCCTACACCTTAGATTCGGACGAGTAAATATAATGATGGCAAAACCAGTTACATGAGGTAACCACAGTGAACTGTAACATGATGACAAGGTCACTGCGCTACGTGGCAACAGAGGTAAGAGATCTGCCTATGTATTATGGGTTGATCGAGGTTTATGATTTCTTAAACAAATTTGAAAGAGAAGTACTAGAACAGTAGCGTTTCGATGCTCTAAAAAGGGTACTACACTACACTCGCAAGATGGTGGGGTATGCATCAAAGAAGTTTTGAGGACTGGCACGAATGCAAAAGGATGATATGCATAAAGTTTGGAAAGCCTCAAATGTGGATGAAAGCCAAGTATGACGAAGGAAACAGCCCGCGCGCCCACCTTTCCATATGGGTACAAGTGTATGGTGCGCAACATGCACAAACACACACTGTCCTCCTGATAGGACACACGACCGACAAGAAGAAGCGGGCAAAACAATGGCGCGAACAACCCCTCCATTTCGGACCAGGAGGTATGATAAGACCAAGCGTGCAGAAGGTTATCTGCGTAGAAGCCTTTGACAAAGTATTCGAAGTACTGAACCGGGTCCATAATGCGAAACGAACTAACTGGGACCTACGCATAATAGCGGTTCTATGGGCATATAGGACCATGTGCAAGAACCTGACTGCAGAGGCACCGCTAAGGCTGGAATATGGGACGAACGTTGTAAGCCCTCTAGTACTTGAAAGGCCTAATCCAGCACTAGTAGGGACAGCGGTTCACAGAACCTTGGAAGCCGAAATCCAACAAGGAAACCTTAGACTCCAAGAACATGAAGAAGAAAGGGTACAATTAAGAAATAAAAGCACATTGGTGGACACAAAAGTCAAAAATTTGGGGAATGAGATAAAGGAAGATTTTCTCTCTAAAAAATATAGGATGGTAAGGAAAAGTGTGTACGATGATGCTAACAAGTTTGAGAACTATCACCATGAATTGATTAGTCTGATGCCTTGGCTTGGACCGCATATTGCAAAGCATAGTGACTAGGGTAGGGCATTGCAAATGGTGATGTGCGTGATGCCGACCATAACAATAAAAGGTGGGGATTCTCCAGGAACCATGACAAAGGGCAAGATGGAACTCTACACGGGTGGTGTGGCCACCTGACTAGTCGAAGGAAATACAGTCTTAGCACTCCAAGTAGTAGAAAGGAAGCACGAGACTATAAACTACTATGCCTGGAAGCTGCGCGAGGTTAGAGCTGTGCGCAAAAACAAAAAATCACAAGGTCCGTGACCGTGCACATGGGACTGTGCTGTCGTGCAGGTTTTCCAGAAAGTGACCGTTGAAGTCACTATTCACAATGGGATGCTTGACTTGAGGCAAAATGGAGTGGGCAACAGGCATTTAAGACGTGATTTATGGGCAAGATTTGGGAAAATCTTCTGCCAACAAAACATTAATGAACCAGAATTGGGGGGAACATCGAATTCAAATCCAAAAAGTGCTAGAAAATACAAAGGGCTGCCCAACATACAAAACTTGGTCATTTGCAAATTGAGGGGTTGAGTAGAGCCTTGAGTGTTGTGAGCCAAGCATTGATTGAGCCCCTGAGTTCGCGAGTGCTAGATTTCTGGACGAGTACGATGACAAATACTCAGAATTTTATGGACATAACAGAAATGACCACTGACGAGGTCATGCAGGCCCTAACTATGGGGGATGTTCCAAAAGGTGTCGGGATTGTCACAAAAATCCCGAAATCATTGCACACGCCAAGACCCAACAAAGACAAGCAAGCAATGGCTCCCATACATGTTTCCCCGCAGAACTTGATGTGTAGCAAACTCTCAATGGAGGAGAAGGGGAAACCATCACTATAGAAATAGACGAAGAAGAAGAAAATATGTAGGATCTTACCATTGTAGAAGAAGAAGATAAAGGCATGGAGGTGGATACTCAGCCTAGGCACTTTGCGACATAACTACCCACCTAGGTCTCCCCACGAAAAGGGAAGGCCGAAGTGCGCAAGGACCTGGACGAGTCTAAGAGCTCGCTTTAGATCCCGCTCCTCCCAGATGACATTATGTTTGAAGGCATGCACTTCGGCCACGTGCCGAGCATGAAATTCAAAGATTGGGACCTCGCTGACCACGAGAAGTTCCCTCACCTTGAGATTGAAAACCTCATGAAGCAGAACACCGTGGGGGTGGTGACATCATTAGAGCCGTGGAAGTGGTTGCGTGGAGTGGAAAAGTCTAACCTACTGAACCTACTCTAGGTGCTGCATTTTCAATATGCCCCAATAATCATTTCCGTCATCAAGCAGTTGCTCTACCTAGTGCATGATGGGTGTATATGGCTGGAGGAGCCCATCCCCATCATGACAAGGTTAATTCATCACGTCTCCTGACTTCCATAGAAAGGAGAGGACCCCGTGGCCATATTGGAAGGGATCGACAGTGAGCTGGTCATCATGGAAGGCATCAAGAAGAAGTACAAGCTAGAAAAGAAGAAAAGGGGCTATGCCATCTCCAACATCAAGGACAAAGTAGTACGCGTGGTAACCCAAATCCTTGCAGTAAAAGTTATGCGCAAGTGTCGTGCACACGAGGTATCTACGTCGGTGGTCGCACTAGCAGAGCAATGCGTGGAAGGGGTCCAGTTTAAATGGTTTGAATTTCTCTACATGGAATTTCTAAAGAATTGCCGCAAAGCCCAGGAACTGGGAAAATTGTTCCACTATGCATCGCTGTTACTATCCATAGTGCTTGTAGCTGGGGAATTATTAGAGGATTGTCAATTCCCCATAATTGATAGAGATTTACCAGAGGTTGCGAAGTACGCTTCACTCTGGGCCACGTAGGATGCTACAAGGATATGCGACAGCAAGATCTTTTGGGTGCTCATGGAGATGAACATCCGAATGTGGATTAATCGTAAGTCATAGTTGTCACCCATGGTTTACAACAATCTATAGAGTTTTGCAGAATTTAAGGCAGACATGCATAACGTATTTGTCAGGGCGCACAAGGACCCAATGAAGTAGTAGACAAAGCTACCCTTTGTAGCCATCGACGATGCCATTTTCAATGTCTTGGAGTCATGGCCGCTAGAATTGCATGCCCCAAACATTGCAAAAATCGAGAAGTCGACAGCGCAAAATAAGAAAGATGATGCCAAGATACGCATCGCACAATTGGCCGAAAAACTTAGGAAGGAAACAACAGCAGTAGAAGTGTCGGTAGCACAAGATACGAAATAGAAAGCAAATGAGTAGGAAAAGGCCGTAGCAGTGCTAGTAGCAGCCGCAAAGGCACACAAAGGAAAAACAACACCTTCGTAGGGGCAGGAAGAAGAGGAAGCAGAAAAGAAGGAGGCGTAGACCCACAAACTACATCCACACAACTGAAGTGCCAAAACCAAGTAGAGCGGGTAGGGTCGCGAAAGTAGGTCAAGGCCTCGAAGATGTCCATTGACCCGATCACCCTCTTCGAGGGTGATTTGCATGACATCGGTGAGACAGTGCATGATGACACCAATGAGGCTCTCCAAGATTTCATGCAGGAGAACTAGCTTGGGCTGGGGGCCCTCAGAGCATAGTTGCAGAAATTACAGGTGCACCCCCCTCAAGTTGGTACCTTTTCGACCAACCTCGCAGTCAAATCCAGAGTCGCAGAATAGATGTTGTGTGCGCAGATGAAGAACACAATAGTGTTGATGGAAGGGGCACTAGTGGCCTCAAATGAGGCTGACAGGGCTTCGGTTAGTGTGCTGAAAGGTCTTGGTGCTAATCCCACTGCCCTCCTGGGTGAGACATTATATGTGTTGTAGGATGGGATAACTACAGAGCTGCGAGCTAGGGAGAGCCACACGCTCTAAGTCTTGAGTGATCAGAAGATAAATATGGAACAACTAAGCTTGTAGCGTGACGAATTGGTGTTGAAAAATCAACAGCTAGTGCAGGTGATAGACGACGCTTGCCGAAGCGTCCTAGAGCTGGCCATCCCAGCAGATATGCCAGCAGAGGCATGGATCCACAAGTTAGCAGTAGAGGTTTGTGAGGCTAGAGAGGAAATTGACAAAGGTTCAATTGGAGCCAAATCTTCAAATCGTCGAGCTTCAGTTAAAGGCATAGCCATCCACTCCCCCAGAAGTCAGAGAACGACACGCTAGCACTATCACATCGGGATTGAAAGAAATCGGAGGTGCAGTGTGAGACTGCACCAGCATGTTGGAAGAATCACTTGAAGTCTTCAGAACTCTGCAGGAGGACCCCAACATCTAGCACTTAGAGACAGGGATGAGAACTCCAACACCAGTATGATAGTGCCCGAGGAACTGCACAAATGGTGGTCCTCATCCAAAGGCTTGCATGGATGTAGTAGGGTAAAGCACTGAAGGAACAGGTGGACGTGAAACAACATAAGGAAGCAGTCCTAAAAGTGCACATCCAACCTTAGATCGATAAGGCCTTCACCATCACAGTAGACATCGAAGGAAATCTCGCACACATACAGGGGATCCACACATTGATGCAGAGAAGCACTCCTCACACAGAGGTCTCAGAACAACATATGCAATAGATATAGTAAGCAGTAGCTCAGTGCACTGTCGACCTCTATGCAGTTCGAGAACAGTTGGAGGGACTCCACGCAAAGATCATCGTGCCGACAGAGTAACTCGAGAGCGAGTCACGATGTTTGTGTTGGGGGCCTGTTGGACATGTAACCCCCCAAGGCATGTTTTGGGGCTCAAAACCCATGTTTTGACCTAATCTTGTTGTAAAGCTCCGCGAATTGCAGGCGCGGGGTGTGAAAGTATGATAGAGTCATAGGGTTTTCCACCCTAGTTTTCGTAATGAAATGTCGGCTGGATAGACCTACCCATGGTCTTCAGACCATGGGATTGTATAAATATAGTGAGGCTCCAAGTAGATAGAGAATGGTAAAGAAGTAAGAAGGAATGTAAGGGATTGAGTCGCAAGTGTAAAGTGTGTCTTTGGGTCGTAGAGTAGGAGAAGGATCTACAACTGAGTGCGCAGAGGCCTAGTAGACTGTAGCTAAATGCGCGGACCCCTACAATTGTGTGCACAGGGCAGAGTCGAGTCTGTGACCGAGGAAGGAATTAATAAAGAGAAGTTTTATGATAATTTTGTGTATTTGTTTTTGGGTTAATGCATGTTTGATATAATTTGCAAATATACTATTTATTTACTATGCGCACTTGTATGAATGGTTTATGTTGTTATGTATAACTTAAAGCATGCAAGTAGACTAAAATAATCAACTAACATTGGAATACCAGTAAGGTCTTGGGTAATAATGCAGAAGCACAATCTTCTGCCCCTTAGTAGGGTTGTGCGAAGGCAGGATATCAGGTTGCAAGATACGGGAAAGTGCGGGAAGTGACTTGCGTGCAGGGTCAAATCCCGGACCACTTGAACTCATCAGACATCTCTAGGGTGAGCAAACTTGGTTCTAGCACCATCCGATACTACTTCGGGTGAGACCTCAGTCCGCGCTCTACGGACTGTTGTTGAAAGGGCGAGTAGTAGTGGGATTTGTTTGGCTAAATTAACTCTGAAACTGCGTGAGGCCCCACTAAGCCAACACTATGCTAACTCTTGGGAAGGCCCAGAAGGGCTATGCTTACCAAGTGATCCTTTGAAATAGTAACACCAACTCTTATAAACTCATCACGAACTTGTGTGAACCTCCTAAGATATTTTAGGATAAAGTCATTCTTCTACATCTTGATGTTTCAAAGCTTATCCTTGAGCACCAAATTTTTGTGGTCACCACTAGTCTAGAACAGATTGGTCAGTGCCTACCACATTGCATAGGGATTTTCTTTCCCATGGAGATTGTTGACATTGTGGTCCCGTACTCCCTCAAACATTATTCTCCACACCTTGGCTACAGCTTTCTTCCACTGAGCAAAGTTTTGGGCATCAGATTCTGGGGGTTTTGTAACATCTCTCTCGATGTATTATAGAAATCCATTGTCGTTGAATAACTCCTCCATGCGATCCTTCCAATCAATGAAATTAGAGTTTCCTTCCCAGGCATACTCTAGCCTCAGCCCATTGAAGGTCATATTCTCATCTCTTAAGAGATCTTGCTACACAGAACTACAAATTCGAACCTCCTGAGAAATAAATTTGAAATTCCTTCTCTAATGTGAATCCTGCGATGATATGATGTAGAAATTATGGTGTACATTTGTAACTGCTCATGAAGTTTTTTCAAAATCATAAGAGACAAACCACCTCTACTGCTCTACATAAAGCTGCTATAAACTCCAATGCCTTCTTACGTCAAGCTGATGAATATAGATGTATTAAAATTGTTTTACTTCACTGTGCACAACATATAAGTCAATAACCTATCTCTTTGCTCACTAAGAAGCCCAAACCCAAACTTTGTCAATTTTTGCCTCTACTTGAGCCCCTATTGCATTGTACAATTCCTTGATAAATTAGGCCCCTATTATTTAGGAATTTTTCCAAAATGGATTGCGTAATTCGTAAGGTTGATCATGTGACTGCATGCAACACCTATACGCTCAAGACTAGTCTACACCTAATGTTACATTGCCTTGGAATCTCCACCATAGTCGGGGACCTTGAATTATTTGCATGCACTAGTTATTTTGGGTTGATTGCTCAGTTAACTAGATGATCATTGCATTTGACTGAAGTCCCATTACACTAATAGCCTTCCACTAGTTCCTCCAACAATTAAAACTAGTTTAACTGAAAACAACTTGAGGTAACTGACATTGATTACTACAAATTAGCAATCACACATGCTTAACTGAACTCTAACTCCTTCAACTCGAATTTATTGAGTAAAATGGATGCCACAATCCTTGTCATACAAGTTAATTGCATCCAAGTTGTCTGCTGACGTGGAAATTCAAATTTTCTCAATTTAATAAAGGAAAAATTAAATTGAGAATTTCTTGCTGCATTTTTCAACAATTCGTGAGGTGAATATAATCCATGTTGCCAATCCCACACAACAATGTGCTAGTAACAACAACCAATTGACACAAGTACCGTTCAAAGTAAATAAAACAGTCAAAAAACACATATTAAATCACAATTGATGGAGACCCCGAAAAGTACTCGAACTATGTTACCACCTATCCACGTTCATCAAAAGTGCCTCCATTGCTCCTCTCACGACACACACCTTTGTAATCAGCCTCCAACACCCTAAATCCCATTAATTGTTGTCACTTTCCATCGCTCTCCTTCCCGATAAACCCATCAATAGTGTAAAGAGGAACCCCTAATCCTTTACCTTTTTTACTGGCGCCTCATATTTAAAATTTTAAGACAAAATATTTATTTTGTCTTAAAAAGACGTCTAAAAATTCCCCTTTGTGTAGTAGTGTCAAATGCAATGACATATAGCGTGTCTCTAATCGTATCAACAAAGATCAAAGGGACAAAAGAGCAATTAATGTCTCGGAAATCTTGGTAGGGAAAGTTTTCACGTTCTTCAGAGTCGGCTACCCTCACAAAACGAAGAGCCGAACATGTCGTCCTCACAAAACGAATAGTGCAACATGTCATTGTCTTTATATAAGATAACATGAATGAAAAGTGAAATAGAAGTGTTGGTTTTGGCGCAATATAGTAGTAGCCCCCAAGCTGCCGAACTTAGGCTGCACTGTAAGAGTCAGTTTTGTACTTGTTAGATAATATTTTCTTAAATTAATATGTTTTTGTCTTAATTGTTAATTGTGTTAAATGAGTTTCGTCTTAAGTGGCCCTTGTCTTAAATATAAAGTCGTCTTCAAATATTTTTGTCTCATAATGTTTTTGTCTTAAATATAAAATGTTGTATTAAAATAATTGTCTCAAACTGTTTTGTCTTAAAATATTTTGTTTCAAACTGTTTTTATCTTAAATTTTATATTTAAGACAATTCAATTGATATTAAATTTTAATGTAAAATAATTAAAATAAAAAATTCCTTAAAAATATTTTCTCTTAAAAAAAATATATTAAAAGAGCAACTTCAAAGTCAATCCTAAAATATGTGCAAGTTATCTTTGAACTATCACCCAACTTCCTCTGCTCGTGTTGACGTTGATGAAATTGGCAGAGAGTTAAATATCAATGTGACTTTTTCGACGGGCGACGGATGACGGATGTTTGACGGACAGTGAAATAGCAATGCGACTTTTTCTACGGGCGATAAATTGTAAAATCTCTTGTCTTGGCGTCACTTTTATGGAAACCATTAGACGACTAGGCAGAGAAAACCTATTAATGCAGAGAAGAAGAAAGCCTTACTTTACTGAACGCAACACTGTGCAGGTGTTACAACGATTGCATGCATGGCGGCATGCGAAACGAAATTTTGGAGGCTTCTCCAATTGGATTTTATGTTAGGTGGTTCGGCCCGGCCAGGCCATTATTTCAAAAAATTAGATTACGATTTCTGCCATTTGCCGGAATGTTCAATGAGGTTGGAGACAGTGATAGTGGTCCAGAGAAGCGCGATGAATAAACGTCGTTTGAGTGTTGGAGGGCCGAGATCGTTGAATCCATATCTTTATGAGAATTGAAAATGTGAATCCATTTTTATTACGCAACAGCAAAGCTCGTTAACTTGCTTCATGGACAGCATTGAGGTCATCATTGTCTTCAACATTGGAGGCCAGAACTAAGGTGTATACAGATTTATTTGGTATTTAGTTTTGATGAAGTTTTAAGTTCAAATATTATGGAACGTGTGTGGGAGTTAGTTGATTGTGGCGCCACATTATTATATAAGAATTTTAAGTTTTATTTATATTTATATAATTTTAGTGATAATGTTTTGTAATTAGGCAGATGGTTTTTTATTTAGGGGATGATTTTTCCTTTTTTATTTAAACATAAATAATTAATTTTAAGAGTTTTTTTTGGTTTAATTAAAATTAAATTTTAGTAGATAATTTTTAAGAATTGATTTAAGTTGTTTAAAATATGAAGTCTTGGTCCAAAGATTTTTCACGATGTTTTTTCTTTATGGTATTCAAAGTATTTAAACAACACTCAACAATCTTTGTAATTGTACACGAGATCTAGTGAAATTTTATTTCTTAAATTAATAATATTATTATAAATATATAATATATTATATAATTATATATATTATTTTATTATTTTTTTCTCTATATAATAAGAAAACTAATCCTAACTTAAATATCAAACTAATAAGAGATACATTGATAATAAAAACTATAAACAAAATTTACCACATTAAATCAAATCTGTAATTTGGAGCAAAGGCAACTGGGTCACCATTCAAAGACAACTTGCACATGTTTTAAAATTGACTTTGAAGTTTCCAAGGAGTTGGGCGCGTGAGAATTGAATTCTTCTTCTGTAAGATTTTTCTTTCATTTAGGAGATTTAATTGGATGTGAATGTATGATAGTAGGTATTTTTTTTTAAGCGGACGTTATTGGATTCGAATTTATAATATTTGATTTAGTTTTTTGGAATTTAATTTTGAATACAAATTTATTACGCAATACAAGAGCATGTTAGCTTGCTTCATGGACAACATTGAGTCCATTGTGATCTTGGACACTGAAGGTCAGGACAAAAGTGTATACATATTTATTTGGTATTTTCTTTCGATTGCTGCTGTGTGGGAGTTGATAGTGAGGTCACATTATTATGAGAGATTTTTAAGTTTTAGTGACAATGTTAGGTAGATGGTTTTTCCATTCAATGTGAGGTTGGTTTTTTCTTTTTTATATATATAATATTTAGTTTGATTTAAAGGAGAAAAATTTTTTTTCAGGGTATTTTTTCTATTTAATTTTAATTGAATTTCGGTAGAGATTTCTAAAAACTTGAGCTTAAGTTGTCTAATATGTAAAATTTTAGTGCTCCTAGGGTTGGTTTTCAAAGGTGTTGTTTCAGTTTATAGATTCAAAAAAATATTTTAAGCAACAAAAATTCACAATATTACTTGAATTTGTATAACTAAATTCTGGTGAAAAAAACCATTTTTTCTATAAATTAAACTACCTCTCTCTCTCCCTATATATAATACAGTGAAAACACCTATCATAAATCAAATGGCAAACCAACGATAAATACATTTTCCAGCAGCAAGTGCCAACAAAATGACATCGATAATTCATTTTCTGCAAATTTAACCAACAAAATAATATTGATATTTCATTTTCTGCCAATTTAATCAACCTGAAAGAGTAGAGGCAGCAAGGGTAACCAACAATACATATATTTTTCACTAGCAAGTGCCAACAAAATGACATGGATAATTCATTTTCGCCCAATTTAGCCAACAAAATAACATTGATATTTCATTTTCTGCCAATTTAGTCAACGTTAAATCTAGTCTGTAGTTGGTAGTAGAGGCAGCAAGGGTGACCGTTCAAAGACAACTTGCACATGTTTTAGGATTAAATTTGAAGTTTGCCGGGTGTGGGGCGCCTGAGAATTGACTTCGTCCTATAATTTTTTCTTTGATTTAGGAGATTTAATTGGATGGGAATGTATGATATTAGGTTTTCTTCTTCTTTGTTTAAGGGATTTTATTCGATTTAAATTAATAATATTTGATTTAGATTTTTGGAATTTAATTTTGAATTCGAATTTATTACGTAGTTGAAAAACAGCAGAAGAGGATGTTAATTTTCTTCATGGACAATATTGAGGCTATTATGGTCTTCAACATTCAGAACTATGGTGTATATATATTTATTTGGTATTTAGTTTCGATGGAATTTTAAGTTTAAAATTTTATTATGGTCTTCCAACATTCAGAACTATGGTGTATATGTATATATATTTATTTGGTATTTAGTTTCCTATGAAATTTGAAGTTTAAATTTTATGGAATGTTTGAAGAATATGGGAGTTGATTGTGGGGTCATATTATTATAAGAGATTTTAAGTTTTATTTATATTTATATAATTTTAGTGACCATGTCATGTATTAGATAAATGGTTTTTCCATTTATTGGGGATGGCTTTCTCTTTTTCTCTTTTTCTGTCTCTAAATATATAGGACATAGTCTAATTTAAGGACGAAATAACATTTTCGAGGGAATTTTTTAATATGTAGAATTATAGTGCCGCAAGGGTTTTTCATGGTGTTTTTTCCATTTATCCATTCAAATATGTATTTTAAATAATAAAAAAAAATCACAATATTACTTGAAATTGTATCATCAAATTCGTGAAAAAAGCCTACTTTTTCTATAAGTTAGACTACACCTACACACACACACATATATATATATATATAGAGAGAGAGAGAGAGCACTTTAGTGGGCCTATTGATTAGGATCATGTGTTTCCTCCTAAGAGATCAGAGGTTCAAAATGAGAAGGGGGTAAAGTATGTATGGCTCCATACAATTAGTAGTCAAATCACTGCCAAGAGGTGGATCCCTTATCCCACAAACAATGGGGATTATTATATATATATTATATATATATATATTATATAGTGGGAAACCTATCATCATAACTCAGATTGTCACCAACAGTGGATACATTTATTAGTGGTTGCCTTTGTCCACAAACATTGGGGTCTCATACACAATATATATATATATATATATATATATATATATATATATATATATATATATATATATCCGTTCTTAATGTGGGAAAACCTATCATAACTCAAATGTCAAACCAAGAGTGGATATATTTATTAGTGGTTGCCTTGTCCCACAACAATGGGGTCTCATACACAATCTCTAGCTTGGCGGTGACCTTAAATCTCTAGCTTGGCGTGACCTTTAAAATTGGATTTTATATATATATATATATATAGAGAGAGAGAGAGAGAGAGAGAGAGAGAGAGAGAGAACCTATCATAACTGAGATGTCAAACCAACAATGGATATATTTATTAGTGGTTGCTCGCACATTGACTCGTCAATGTTTTCAAGGAAGGTAACACCACTTATAATTTCCCATTCACAGCTCCTAGATGCCTCTAGGTTTTGGGAAGAAAAAGACCACTCTTAACAGAAAGATATAATTTTATCTCTCTTTCTCTCTATATAAAATTGTAAAATAAATATATAAAATTAATTTTTTTATTAATTTTATTCAAAATTCAATAAAAATAAATAAAAATAATACTAATTTTAGTTATTAATCTATACTATTTAAATATTTCAAAATACTTTTAAAAATACTAAACCTACTTTTAAATTTTAACAAATAAAATATTTACCCAAAAGTGGTATAAAGAAAAATCTACAAATAATTACTCGTTCCCTTTTCACCAACCGATTGTAAAACAATACAAAATATTTACCTCTTTCCTTTTTGTCTACCCTTACTTTGGACTTAAAACACCAACATTGCAGTTGCATTCACTGTTTCCTTTTACGAGGCGGTTCTAAGAAAAAGAAATAACACCTATTTAACACTTAGTGCATATATGAATACATGGCATTGGACCTTCCATACGTGTTAATGGAATATCGAAAACATAAGCTTCCGTGGAGTAATTTTTATTAAAGATATGGGAGCAAATATTATTAAACTCATTTCTAATTTAAAGATGGTTTATATATTTGTTTTAATCACAATGTGAAAGAATTTAGAAGGTTTTTTATTTTTATTTTTTTGCATTAGTAAAATTTATACAAATATATCAGAAGGTTTCAATAATGTTTGATATATGTGATTAACATGTATTTTTATTGGTTATATAATTTTTCATTGCATAAATTGTATTTTTGAACGTATAAATATATTCAATGTCTTGAAAATTTATTTGATAGTTTCGATTGTGTAAAGTACACAATTTAAACTTGCAATTCTAATAAATATTTGCTAAATTTTACACAAAATTGCCTTGAAAATTTATTTGGAAACTTAGATTCTGTAAAGTACATAACTTAAACTTGCAATTCCAACAAATATTTGCTAAATTTTACACAAAATTAGCCAGAAAATATACTTGAAACAAGGATCTAAAATATAAATTAGTAAGATTTTTTTCTTCTAAATGTGGAAAAACCTATCAAACTCAGTTTTCAAACCAATAGTGAGGACAACCATCTCTGGCTGCTATCCGCGAATGTTGGTTTGACTCGTCACTGTTATCAAGGAAAATCACGCCAGCTGTAATAACGCGTTGGTGGTCCATAAGGGAGTAGGTATCACTCCTCCCAGATGCCTTTAGGTCTTGGGCCGTTAACCTGTTTCCTTACGTCGGAGGAAGACGGGCTCTTAGCTAAGCAGAAGCAATTTTATGGCATACTCCACGCTTAATATAAATTAGTAAGATAACTTGAAATATTTTAACCATGAGAATTTATTTTTTTAATTGATTTATACAAATATACCAAGGTTTTTTTATTTAACCATCTCTAATATATACGTATTTGATATGTGTTGAAATATTTTATTTATAACTCACATTGATTTTTTATTATTAATAATATTTCTTAATTGTAACATGTTAATTTTAAATTAAAAAATGAATAAATTACACATCTCTCTCACTATGTTTATGAGAGAGTAAATTATTATTATTATCTTTAAACATTATTCGTTTTTTCTCATTAATTATCCATTATTGAAATATATATCACCTTCTTTTTCTTTCCATTTATATAAAACCTTGATATTGAGATAAAATAGTTTATATAAATATTTAAAAAGTTTACACATCTTTGAATATAAAAAGAATTATACATCACGTAAAATATATTTCTCTAAGAATAAATATAGAAATAATTACACACTAGTTTTATAGTAAAATATAGAACCTGTTCTCTCAACTTATAATATTTAATTTAATAAAAAATTATAATATACCAATTATATTTATAAATATTAAATCTAATTAAAATAAGAAATATCTATTCAAATTGATTAATATATATATATATAATTTTAATTTTAATTTTAATTTTAATTTTGGTGATAATTATAATTATAGAGTTTTTAATTCATTCTTAATTTTCTAAAATAAGGTATGGACATCCTTTTTTGGCTTTAAATATATGATTTAATGTTAAACCCACGCCTTTAGTTGTAATCTAGCTATAGCTTGGGTTGATTAACATTAATTTATCTTGTTAAAGCATATCAATCTTTTCATCTTTAAAAATCAATGCCGCCACTAGTTTTGCAAATTGTAACGGGTCCTAATTTAGCCTCTCTGCTTAATGGTACAGATGGAAGGGCTAGCTGACTCTCTCAACGACAATCTACCTTAACAAAACTCAGTTGATAGTCCAGTTGGAATGTAAATGATTCAACACTGCAATCAAATCAATACATCAAGGTCGTTCCAGAGTTACAACTACCCTGTAATTAAATCAGGCATTTCAATAGGACATCGATGTAATAGAGAGGTAGAGAAGGAAGATTATATTGCAATTTTGCAGTATATTAATAAAGTGCGTATTGGTGTTTCCCATTATTTATGTTATCTAATCCTTTCTCTCATTTATGTTTATGTATGTATCGTTGTTTATGTGTGTATAATGTATGTATCATAATTTATGAGCAATTGCTTACAATTCCTTAGGTTATGAAACGTTGGTTCCATTTTTGGGACTTTATTTTAATTGAGCATCCCTACATAACTACTCGATCGGAACGAAGTTTATGAGTGGCGAGAATGTAAAATAAAAAATTACATTAAGAATTATGCAGGAAAAATTAACTAACATTCACAAAATAAGAGTGCACTTTTCATAGAAACTTATGAAAGATTTTTGTAGACTATTTTTAAAGAATTCCGTTAAGAATTATTAATGGGGTTGAATTAATTTGTACTAGTATAGATCTATATTAATACATATGATTTATTTGATTTCTCGGGAAGTTTTATATATATATATATATATATATATTAATGTGTAATTTTTGTTTGTTTAAATTAGATTTTGAATATATATAAATTCAATGTCTTTAAAATTTATTTGGCAACATGGATTGTGTACACTACACTGTTTAAATTTGCAATTCAAACACATGTTTTTTTAATTTTAAACAAAATTAACTAGCAAATATTGTTTAAAAAAGGCCACAATTCAAACATATGTTTTCTTAATTCAAAAGAAGTTGACGAAAAAACATACTTGAAAAAGAGCCACAATGAGACTTCTTAGAATATCTTAGCCATAAAAAGATATTTTGTTCAATTGCTTTATATAATGTATATATAGTTTTTTTTTAATTATATATAATATATACATATTTAAATATTTTTCATGAAATAGTTTATTTATGTACTATATTGTCCACATTAAAATGACATTTTGATTATTAATATGTTTTTAAATACATTTTAATATTTTTTTTGTTTGCTCATTGGCGATGTGATATGAGGTTTCATAATGCGAAATTGAATGGCATTCAATGCCATTTACTCTGGTTACTGTCCCAAGGGAATACCGAAGGAACCAACAGAATGAATACCAGATTGTTCACGGAGATAAGCCTGTCTGAACAGGAGAGGAATTGGAGCCCAACTGTGGAAGAGTATGATGGTCTGGTAAGGAAGGAGAGAGGTGTTGGAGAGAGCAAGCCTTCTCTCAAAGCCACGTCCTGTGCAGGGTCGAAGCTCTACTCACGGCATTTCGAGAAGGTTGCAGTCGGCGTTAAACAACGATATCGTTCTTTACTGGTGCTGCAACGAGGAAGCCAACTCTCTTTAGCGAGAGTCTTTGAATTACCCACTTCTGAGGTGAACAGGGGAGCGATTGTGGTTCCGGGTAAGCTTTTGGAGGCAACAGAGCACCATACGCCTTCTATGGCTCCTCGTTAGCGCGCCACTCCCCGCCGTGGGCGAAATTATGGACAGAGGGGAAGTTCTGGACGCAGGGGAATTCAAAGCCCGTGACGTATCTCCCCACTTGCTTGCGCCTCGCCAAGTTCAATTAGGTCAGAGGACTCTGGTTATGCCATAAGCAACACTGTGCAATCGGCAAAGTTCAAATATAGACGCCGGACCAACAGGCCCATCATCTCAGCGCTGATTACAGTCATCTTCACTGAAGAAGATGAAGAGGAAGACAGCGGGAAGGAGGAAACATAGGAAAAGACGCCTAGCTCGGATAACTCCTCACAGAGGAGGGGAAAGGAAGACAACTCATACATTCCCTCCTCTCAGAGTAGGCTTGAAGAGGATAGCACCTGTGTACATTCGGAGGAGCAGGACGAGGTCCTAAAGGAAATTGGAAGCATGACGGCTGAGGACGCCACAAATATTGCTCAGCAATCTACAGAGGCTCCTCAGGCAATGGAAGTCTCCAGGAAGGCCTCTCCCCAGAAGCATGCCTTGGTCAAGGAGCCGGACGACACCTTTGCCAATATCCTGTACCTCAAGCTCCCGCCAGGAATTCAACGACCTGAAGACATCCCGGATGGCATGGAGGTGACCTGGGAGCGTGATCCGGAATGGGAAGCTGTGGAACGGGAGGCTGCAGAATGCTCCAAAAAACTCAAGTAATATTCACTGCTATGCGGGTAAGGTCTGAGGCTCCGGGTTTGGGGATTATCCATATGTTTTGCTATGTTTCCATTACACCTTGTTCTGTTCGTGATCGACCACCTATGCTTGGCAACCATGGCGATGTGTACCGCGGCTAGCGTCTTTTCTAGACGAACAAGCACCTGTGCTCTGCTTACTTTGACAATGTACTACTTTTTTGCAAAATTCCAAGCATGTAATGTCTCAATCTTTAGCTTGGAAATGTTTTATTGCTGATAGATTTCCTGTGAACAGTGTAAAAGTCTACTACTGCTTTGATAAGTTTAACTACTGCTACCATGTTCCTCTCTATCAGCACGAAAGAATTTTTTGTGAAAAACTTTGACAGAGAGTTGTTTACTCACTCTCAGAGGTTAAAACCTCTTGTACATATTTTTTCAACTTCTTTAATATAATTAGTTTAGTCTTTGCCCAGGAAAAAAAAAAAAAAAAAAATTGTTTGCTAAGTATATGATTGAACATTTAACATTTGGCTTGAGAAACCACAAGCGAGAGGCAGCTAAGGCATATAAATCACTAGGGAATGTGCCTAAATCACTAGGGAACATGCCTGACCTATGCAACACCAGCCCTTAACATGGTTGGATTTTTTCCCACGAAGTTTCTAACAGTCGACCTTGACTTCACTGGTATGCCTCTTAGTCTAAACACACCTCAATATTAATTAACACTCCATATTAAAATATTTTATTTAATAGTCACATTGAAATTTTTATTAATAATATATATATATATATATATATATATATATATATATATATATATATATATATATATATATATATATATATATATTACAGAGGAATTGGCAACAGGGGCAGCCTCGCGACTCATGTTACACAGGGTTGACTCTGATTGCTACCTCTATAACCACTAGGAGTTGTGCCCGCCCCTCTATACATCTCCAGGGTAAGTCCGGGGGATTTGAACTCGTGACCTTTAGTACGGAGCCCGCATTTCTAACGAACTTCACCACATTGTGATTACCAACTTGCTTACCCCCTTGGGGCTTTATTATTAATAATATTACTTAACTACTACATATTAATTTGATATTAAGAATTAAATGAATTACGTATCTCCTTCAAATTATTTCCTTTTAAATTACTAATTTTCTTTAAACATTGAATTTTTTTATTATGATCAACACTAAAATAATTTTTTGTTTGCTTTCTCTCCATATATATGTATATTCATGAAGTTTGGATTGAAATAAATTAGTAAACATGCATATTTAAAAAATTTATTTGACTCTTGTATTGAAATATTTTTAAAAAGTCTATTTGAGTCATGTACTCAATTATTTTTAGAAAGTATAAGAACTAAACAAATTTCTCATACTCGAAAGTAAAACTAAAAGTTTTTTTTTTTTTTTTTTTGTAGTTACTTCATTTCTCTATAAATTTGGTATAAGATTATGATATTTAATATGGACCTCCTCATCATCTCAGAGGAGAAATACATGATGATTGAAGGACTGACCAAGTTCATAGGCCCAATTGTTAAGTTAATGCTACCTAAACACTAGCAACCTGCTTTATAAAGCTTTCTATCAAGGCTAAGGGTGCATTAGTGCCCAAAGTAACTTTGTTTGTTACCTTGCAAAGAGCGTTAGTGAACCCTAATGAGTTTCTATAGGTCAAGGGAACAATTTGACTGAGAAAATATCCCTAGATTCTCTTTTATGTCAGCTAATAAAAGTAGGGAAACATCAGAACTTGACCTGTTTCGGGGAATTACTAATTCCTAATGGAGTATGCAAACATGAAAGAGCACAAGGGCATGGAAACATCTTTGCTTTTGCCTAATGGAACTCACGAAGGACTTGGAAACCCTAACCTCAAATGATATATATAAAAGGCTACGACCATTGTGAAAGTGGTCGAATCATTTGAAAGGATTGTTTATTTGACTATCGAGTAGAGTCTGAGACTAAGCCATTAGAAGAGGTTAAGAAGGGAGAGAGAGAGAGAGAGGAGCTAGAGGGGTAAGGGAAGGTTGATGCAACTGATGGTTGTAATCACTCTTCTACATCAATATAGAACCACAATTGTGTTGTCCACTCCGAGATGTTGATAGTATGACCTATTTGTATGTTTATTCAATATCATTGAGATGAGTGGCTTAGATATATGCAACTAGATATCTTTATATGTTCATGCATTGTTTATCAAGGTTTTATGTTATGATATTACACTTGTCTTTGCTATGTGCAGGTTTTGATCTGGAGCGGGCTTAGGTGTCTTCTGCCTAGCTGCATTGCGCTCTCCAGCAACACGACACTAAGACTCGAGGTAATAATTCCTTCTAGCTTTGATATTCGTTTGTTAAACATAGATATGCATGTATCTTTGTGACAATTGCAGCTAATTTGATTGTCTCCCAAGGATCCCTGGAAGATCCTTGAGGGTTTCAGCATCACCAAATACCCATGCATTAATCCCTATAGTGGAATTGGCGACTCCACTGGGGACTACACTTAGTTCCCGATTTGTCCTAGAAATTTCCTCGATATCTCTTTCTTCCAGGCCTTCATGTACTTCTTCATTCCCTTTCCAACCACTTAGGACCATACAACACCCTTCTCTTAGTGCTCAACCCTAGATATGATCCCTACAACCCATTTTTTGAGTATATTTCCTCAGTAATGCTGGTTACTAGTGTAAACATTGCTTAATGTATCCTCACAACCATAGGCTTAGTGTTGAAGCTAACTCTCTGTAGCCTCTAGTACATAGTGTTAGTCAGCCATTTCTTGCTAAATAGCTTGCTCTGTGACTTCATGGGTTGGGAAATCTGTTTGTAGACTGATCAGGGATCTGCAGCTGCACTTGCTTAACTGATCTGTGTCATGAATGTATTTTTTTTTTAAGAAAATAGCTTTACATCTTAATGTTTTTGTTTTCATTAAAGAACAAATACAAAACTTTTAATTTTTTCTGCTTAGCTAGTTAGATTTGCATTATTTGGTTTCAATAGTTGTAAATGAGAATTGAAGTTCTATTGGTTAGCTATTGTTTTACTAAAAAGGATGCATGGCATATAGATTGATGTATGAATGAATCTCCCTTTATAGTTTCGGCTAGGATATTGCAGTGTGAGTCAACTGCCCAAGATCATACACCGAAACTAGTGTCATTAAAGAGAGAAATCCTTCTTCACTCATATTATCTAGAACCACTCCAGCAAAAGCGGAGCTAAATATGAGACAACATCAGACTGTAAGTGAAGGTAGCCCACCTTTGCTTACATCTTCTTTGGGTATTCTGTGTATGAGAGATACCTTCGGGGATATTGGAGCTAAGTCGGGGACTCAAGTATCCTTCCCACACAATGTACTGTGTATGACTATGTCCCCCCCAGTAGTGTCTGTGATTTGAGGTATCCTTAGTGCCCATACTTTTAGGGACAAACAAAATGTGACTAGGGTGGGCTATAGTGGTACCTAAAACAGACGAACCTACTCTGTCTTCGGCTTTTAGGAGGGCACTTGTCTTCACGAGAGTACTTGGCCCCTTAATCTAAGGGTGCAGGTGAAGTTGAAGAGTAATCATAATAGTAAATTTGGCCAACTCTCTCTGTTATTCATTGTGATACTAGGTTTCATCTCCAGTGATTGGTGCTTATCGGACAGGGTCATTTCCCTCTACTTGTTGATTGATTTCCTTACGGTATTTTTTATTTTTTATGTGTGAGAGTGTTATTAATGAGACTTTAATAAACATCATTGTAAAATTTATTGATAAAGTTTATCTACCATCGTGGCTATTTTTGGCCCTCATCATCAATATAGATTGTTGTTAGGACTTCCCCCACTAATTATGGAGGATTTGTTGAGCCCCAGTGAACCAGATTCCCCATCTTCTGGCAACCAGTCTCTCAGATCTAACACATAATCAATTTGGACATCCCACGATTCAAGCTTACAGGAGGATTTCTTTACTGAAGGATTTATTCCTCCATACAATCCTCTGATCATGAATCTGTTTGGACTACTCTTGGTTCACATTGCATTTATATCTCCTTTGTCTTCCATTGGAACATTTCCACCCATCCCATCGATGACTAATGGGTCGTGGTCTTTTATGGACACTTTTGGTTAACCACCACCTCCTTAGTCAATAGTGAGTACCACTGCTCTAATGGTGAACCCCACTATCCCATTTGTCCTAGGTCCAAACCCTATCATGACACCCACAATGAGAGGAACCTAGTACATTTCGTGTTCCACCCCTTTTCTATCAGCCCCTGGACCTTTGACAAGTGCTACATATATAACTCCTTATAATGCTCAATATAGCATGGTTAGCACGGGTCCCTTCAACCAACTCTATGGTTGGCATCCATTGTATAGTTCTAATCCCTATATTCAAGTATCTGGGGGCATACTTCCCAATATGCATATACCAGTCAGAAGCGTAATAGTTCCCCCTCTGTTTTTAGGTCTGTATGGTTAGCCATTGATTGACATGAACCCTCCTTATATTAGTCAAGGACCTATGATAAATTATGTGGTGAACGAGAACCCTCAACAACTTCTGAATCAATCCATAGGGGCACCCTACTCACAATCTCAAATGAGTGAAGGGGGCATTCCTTATCCTGGGGGCACTTCCATCTCCCAGCCTAACAACCCATATGATAACCCATAGTACAATACTATACCCCAAGGCACTTACTATACCATGCAACCTATGTATAATATTGGGAACAACACAATGGGAGGGCCACAAGGATCCTCAGGTCATATGTCATCATGTTGGTCCAATTTGGAGGCATCAAACACGTTGCCTTTCTTAGCAATGATTGATATCCCCGAATTGTACAAACTCCCAAATGACTCCATCTATCATAACTTACTTTGGCTGCCAATCCCACATAAAATACCGATAGACATCCCGAAGTTCGAACGGAAACAAGGGGAGCATCCGAGTACACACATCACCACCTATCATCTATGGTGTGTTTCTAAGTCCATGGTGGATGATAGTATGCGGCTATGGCTCTTTCCCCGCAACCTTATTATGAATGCAGCCAAGTGGTACATTCAGTTACCACGTGTGTCAATCAATACCTTTAACACTTTAGCGATGGAATTCTTAAAGCACTTCAAGCTACCCATCCATTATGAAACTGGGACGAAACTCCTCACTTCATTATGTCAGGACATCTCCACCTACATCTTTGATCATATACATGAATGGATATGTAGGCAGAGGTTAATCAAGGCTCCCCTCCCACACTATTTATTAGCAAATTGGTTATGCAAGTCTCTACTCCCACAAATCGCTAAAGATGTCACCTTAGGTAGTGTGGTCATGGAAGACTAGTCCATTCATCATGCCCAACACATAGATTTGATATATTTGTAGTATGGCACTTTATATGATGTCATTGCCAATGCCCCTCACAACTCCAATGCTCTAGTTACTCAAAAACCTGGAGCGCATGCCGATGGGATTATCAGCACAACCTCTGGGGCTACTGTAAAACAACTCAACAGTCACATTGCCCGATGTCAGTTGACCCTTCTACCAAATTGACTGCTCTTCCTACCACCGTCATAAACTCTATGCAGTATACACAAAAACCTAATGCTAAGAACAATAAGAATAAGAAAAATACCACTTCTTCTGAAGAGCAATCAACAAAGTAGTATAACCCAAAGTAGAATATTACCGCGCCCTTTAATGATCGAAAAGATAAACCCACCAGATTCGCTTGAAAAATATATGTCGAAGAGCACATGACCTATCATTGTCCACGTCTTCAGGAACGCACAGATTTCATTACTAAAAAGGATATTGGCAGGACCCCTGTTGTCCTGAATAATCCTTTCTCTGCTCAGCAGCAGCAACACCTTATTGTAAACCAACCCTAACCCCTGCAAGGTGGCAATGGCAGTTCGTAACATCCTTCACCTAGTGAAGGACCATATTCCATTTACACCTTTGAAATGGTAGATATACAAACCAAAGCCAAATATTATGGAGCTCCAGTCCCTCATGCAGAGGAACCCTCCTCAACTCAAAACCCACCACTACCTAATGATCTTCATATCGAAAGGTCAGTTGCTCATCTTGTGATTCACTCCCCAAAAGGGGCACTTCATCACACAATGTATATTACATCTACATGTGCCACCCAAAAGGTACAGTATTGTAGAAGATTTGGTGCAAGCGCCGTATACTATGTTGGTGCTTGAAGTATTACAAACCTGACTAGCACAAAGGAAAGCTCTGCTTTCAGCAATTGGTGGTATCAACCCTCAGGATTCCATGCTTGCAATTTTCAACATGGAAAAATGCAAACCTCCTCTTTCACAGCGACTTGCATTTCAAGTGCAAATATTTTCGAAAGGGAAAGGAAAACATAGAATTGTCATTGAAAAAGGTGCTTCAACTTGTCTTCATGTCAGCTTCATGTTGGCTCTCTTTGGGTTCTCCATCCCTATCCAATCCATCGAATTCCCTTAAAGCTTTTAACAGCCACACTTTCATCCCAAAAGGATACCTAGCTAGCTACCCCATCACTTTGAATGGGAAAATGGTAATGGTGGACATCGAAGTCGTAGATAGAAAAACTCAACTATAATCTATTTTTGGGTCATAGTTGGACTTACGCCATGAATGCCATTGTGTCTGCTGTCTTTCACATCATCCTATTTCCATTGGATGGAAAGATAGTGATAGTGGACCAGCTATCCTTTTGCACCCCTGTTTATTCCCCATTACCCAATGGCTTTGTACCCTTAGTGGGTGTTGTACCTAACTCTTACATCAGTATTGGTACTGGTCTATTGAAGGGATCTTCCCTGATGGGTTGGTTCCCTCTTCTACTGCCCGCGGTTCCACAAATGATCAATATGGTTTCATCCATTCCTCATGAACCTACTGATCCTTGGATCCTACCGACCCCTTCATACATTGACTCTTACAGAGAACTAATGCCGCTATCACCAGCTGAGTTGGCCTACCAGGCCATTCAATCGACATCTAAATCTTTGGTCACTTTGGTCACTACCAATGGTACCACCGCCCCTCCCATAACTTCTCATTTAGATATATTCAATCAAGTCCTACCTACAGATGAAGCTATTAAAGATATCATGTCTTTAGAAGAGCGACCTTGAGAGGACTCTCACCATCATGTTTTGATATCTGATTCGGACATGATGCCTCTTCAAATTCTGTCATTTGATGCACCTGAAATCTTTTCCTCACCGTATACGACTATCCAAACTTTGGACTTGGAGGGAAACATGGGAAATATTTCAAAGACATTGCCCATCAATATTTCTGTCATGACAGGCATTGTAGAAAACATCTAGGTTGGAGCAGATTGCACTCCTGATTAATTTGCAAGCTTCACCTGCCTTTTTAAGGAATTCCACGATATATTCGCTTGGTTTTATGAGGAAATGTCAGCATAGATCTGTCTATTGTCGAGCATGAGATCAAGATATATGATAATGCTAAACATATCCACCAAAGGATTCGACGAGTCTACCCCCGCAAAACGACAGCCATCAAGACTAAGGTGGAAAAGTTGTTACGTGCTGGTTTTGTCTATCCCATTCCCTTAACATAATGGGTTTCCAATCTGGTTCTTGTCGATAAGAAACAAGGAACCATCTGCGTATGTGTTGACTACCGAGACTTGAACGCAACGTGTCCAAAGGTAATTATTCAACATCGTTCATCGACCAAATCATCGATGATTGCACCAGTTGCGAATCATTCTCATTCATAGATGGTCTGTCATGTTACAACCAAATTGCTATAAAACCAAAATACTAGCACAAAACCACCTTTGTTTGACCATGGGGAATATTCTCCTATCGAAAAATTGCATTCGGTTTAAAGAACATTGGAGAAACATTTCAAAGGGCCATGGACTACGCATTTCACGATATCGAAGATATGTTCAAGCTTACTTGGATGATCTTCTAATGCATTCCAAGAAGTAGGTGCAACACCCAGATCATTTAAGAGCTATCTTTCTTAGGTGATGGTTTTATAACATATGTCTGAATCCGCATAAATGTGTTTTCTTTGTTGAGTCTTAACACTTATTTGGATTCATTGTCTCCAAGTATAGGATTAGGGTTGATCTCCATAAGGTAAAGACAATTATTCAATTCCCTGAACCATAATCCATTCTGCAACTCCAACGTTTGCAAGGGAAAGCAAACTTCTTACGACATTTCATTGTAAACTATGATGGCTTGACGAAAGTCCTTATGCGCCTACCTAAGAAGGTAGTGTCATATCTATGGGATGATCAAGTAAAACAATCATTTAATGCCTTGAAAAGGGAACTTATATGAGCTCCACTCCTTAGCAGTCCCAACTATGATCATGACTTTCTTCTATCCCTGGTAGCCTTGCCATCCTCTCTAGGAATGATCTTGGTTCAAACTCATGATGACTATATTGAGCATATGATATACTATCTATCGAAAGGTTTGGTTGGGCCTAAACTAAGATATTCACATGTGGAAAAGTTGTCCTTGGTAGTTGTCTTTTTTGTCAACAACTTTTGACATTACATAGTACTGTGACAGACTACTTCGAATGGATAGTGATCCTCCAACAATTTTATTTGGTTTTCACTACTGCCAAGGCAAAAAAATCCTTAGTCTTCGTCAAAATTTTGTTAGATCTTACCATTGTCGATCCTAATGAGATAGCTTGCGATCCTCTTACGGATGAAGCTGTATATCTTATTAACACTACTAACCCCTGGTATGGTGACATTCTTGTCTTCCTCCAAGCACAACATTTCCACCCTAAACTATTGTCAGGTGACTGTCGTCACGTCCGCCACAAAGCGCAACACTATTTAGTGCTTAATAATATGTTATATCACCGTGGCACTGATACAGTTCTTCGACGTTGCCTCACTCATGAGGAGGCGAAACACACTTTAAATAATTGCCATGTTGGGGCATGTGACAGTCATCTTTCTCGCATATCTATTGTTTGTAAAATTTTGCGCACAGGCTACTATTGGCCAATGTTGTTCAAACATTATATCAAGGCTATCCAACAATGGCATCCTTGTAAAGTGTTTATAAAGAAAATGTGCGCACCTCTGGCCCTAATGCACTCGGTTATCTCCATCAACCCATTTTCCGAATGGGGGATAGACTTCGTAACTTTCAACCCCACTTCCTTTGCTCGACACAACTATATTATCATAGTTGTGGACTATTTCATGAAATAGGCCAAAGCCCTTCCCACCTTCCAGGCCATTGGAGAAACCACATCACTATTCCTGTTTAATCAGGTCATCTGTCACTTTGGTGTGCCTTGCATGATTGTTACAGACCATGGGTCTCATTTTCAGAATCACACAATGTCTGACTTAACATCGTTGCTTAGTTTTTCCTAGGATTAATCATCCTCCTACTACCCCCAAGCTAATGGTCAAGTAGAAGCCATCAATGGTGTCTTAAAGACCATGATTTGTAGGTTAGTAGGGAATCATAAAACCCACTAGAATCGAATGTTATATCCTGCGATATGGGCATAGTGAACTTTAGTTAAAACTGTTACAGGCTGCACACCTTTTCAACTAGCTTATGGCCTGGAAGCAATTTTACCAATCGAGTGTCAAATTCCTTCCTTATAAATCTCTGTTGAACTATTACCCATCCATCACCACTATCGAGGAAGAGCACCTGCTATACCTAAATCAACTGGATGAAACCAATCAAGATTTTGAATTGCACTCGAAGGCCACAAGCATTGGGTCAAAGCCCAGTATGACAAAAAGGTCAAGCCTCGTTCTTACCGAGAGGGAGATGTTTTTTTCTCTACGATACAAAACATGACCTCGGTCCATATGTTGTCAAGAAAGCCCTCTCAAAAGGGGCATATGAACTTCAGGACTAGGAAGGAGTCCTACTCCCTGAGCCCCAAAATGGGCTCTATCTGAAAAATTATTATGCCTAGTACTGCACTAGGCATGTGCTATGTAATTTTATGTATTTATAAGTTTTGCTTATTTTTGTGTCTGGATTTTTTGGTATTTCTTGATGTATTTGTCTCATACATATTTCTCGTAATGCAAATGGCTTCGTTACCCTTAGCATATGTAGGATACGCGGATGGTGCCAGTCGTCACAGATGACACATTACATCAGTTGGTTGGGGCATTTACACACCTGAGTCAGAGTTGTTTTGTTTCAGGGGAGTCTTTCTTCATACTGCCACCAACAATATTGTTGATTACATGTCCATAATTTCACTTCTCACTAAAGCATCATCAAGGGACATGTCCAATCTGGTGGTTAGATTAGACTCTCAGCTTGTTGTTATGTAATTGACAAATAATTATCACGTTCATAATCCAATCTTGTTACATCATTATTTAAGGGTATGACTCTTGGAACGTCAATTTCAGGTTATCACATATGAACACATTCCTATAGAATTTAATAAAGTTGGTGATTCATTTGCAAACTATGTTAGATTGGCATCTATCTCATTCACTATAGATACATGTATGAAATTAAATATTTTTAGAGTTAAATTTTTTTTTTTTATTTTTTTTTTTCTGTTGTGGTTCACGGCCTGCAACTGGCTGCTACATCCACAGGAACGGATCACGGAAATTCCCCGAAGGGAACTGCTCGTCGGCTTTTTCTATGCTAAGCCTGCCCCCAAGGGCGTCGAGGAGATTTGACCCCGTGACCTCCCATTAGCGAGGTACTTAGCAACGGGAACTCGACCATTTGAGCTATCCCTTGGGGTTTTTAGAGTTAAAATTTTACAAAAACACTTAAAAACATTTACATCATAAAAATACCAATATATATATATATATCGAATCTTGTCTTTTACATCAAAATATTCCGAAAACTTGGGTGTTTTAAGTACAAAATGGCTACTAATCCTAGCTATAAAAACTTGCTGGCTATACCACGTGTATGCTAATAAAGCCTACTGCTCATGAAATGATAACACTAATCTAGCTATCTTCTGAAGAGGAACCAGAAACCGCTCAGGCAGACCGACTGTGTGTCATTGCATATGAGCGACGATCTCCCTCATACGAAGGGGGGCCACACCCATGCTCAAGCCCCTCAGGTTCCTCATAACCTCGCAAAGACTTTCAGCATCACCCTCCCTATTAGGTAGCTGGCCTCCTCGCCTCACTTGGCAAGGTTCACATGTAGGCCGTACTGGTGCCACATCTGTGTCAAGCAAGAAGCTTCATGTCAGTACTTGTTCACCCAAAAAATAAAAAAACATAACATAAACATTCAAAAGCTTAAAAATACTTTAAGTACTCTAAAACATCATTCTTAGCTTGAGGCCCCCAGTTTGTTCCAGGTGGAAAAATCAAGTCAAGGTCGTTGGTGAAGTCCATGCCCTTGTAGTCATAGTTGTCAATCATCACAATCTAGCCATTAAGCCATTCGAAGAAATCTTCTTCAAAAAAATGTCGAATAGGTCCTCTTCCTATGTGAGGATCAAGTGATGTCCATCGCCTCTGTCTAGGCTCCCTCGGATTGAGGGGACCTAAGCTCATTTGGCAGGCACATAATGGGAACCATCTCAAGTATGAATGAGATAATGAGAGTGCCATACCTAAAACTCTGTTGGGTCTGAGTCTTGCATGTGGTCAACTCTCCCTTCAACTGACGAAGCACAACCTCACACTAGTTGAATATCTACAGTTAGACACAGTCAACTGCAAGAAACAGTTGGGCCTTTGTCACAACATGGGAACCCTTCAACCGCGCCAAGTGCATAATCATCCATAAGATGGTCCTCATAGTTTTGGATCTAATCCTCTATATAGGGACTCTGTTGCTGACGAGTTTGCTCTAAAGGATGCAGTAAGCTCGAACCAACTGTAGGGTGGATCAAGGATCTGTCCCACCCCTAGTCAAGCTTTCTAGTGCTCCTCTACATGAAAAACTAGTCAAGAAATATATATCATCTTAGTCAACGGCCAACTCATGATCCCCAATCCTGAAAAATTGCTCGTGTTCATCCCAGCGCTGAACAATCTAGCTCAAAAGTTCATCTTGGCTTTTCATCAAGTCCAACTAAGCATAATTCATCAACCCACAATGGTGCAATGCAAGTATGCAAGTAGGATCATTTTGCATCAACAATTATTATCGTTCATGGGCCCATTCTCTCCATAGACTATTCATAATGGCTCAAAACCGGAAAAAATCAACCCAAAATTAGTGAAAATGGGGTAAAAATGCTCATTAAATCACTACCTAGGGCTTTGCGGTGTGCCCTCGTGCACTAATGCCTCCCTAGTGAAACATAGGAAGGATTAATTCCCTCCAGCAAGTTGTAAAGGGCATTTAATGCTCCCTACAGGCCTGGCAGGGGCCATTAGGCGCAATTAATGAACTACAGCTCCCCAGATCTCCAAAAAGTCACACCAAAAGATGATAAAAGAGTTTGAATAATGCAAGTTCATGGTTTTGGAATCTACTAGGGACTGATGGCACATCAAATGGTCGTCCAGATCTTTCGCAATCGTCAATGGAAAATTTGCTCCTCTTTAGCTCCAAAACAATCTCATAGCTCTCAAATGATGTAAATGGTGAAAATGGAGGCTCACAAAATCGCTTATAGTCACTTTGGAGACATGAATTATCTTAATTGAAATGATCAATGTAGAAGTAGTCCATTTCCAATGATTTTTATCATGTGCCATGACCCCATATTGACAGAAATTGCTCATGTGGTGATGAAAGAATGTTCAGGATTGAATGACAGAGATGTCCATGTTTGATTCTCAATGAGAGCTTTCTTTTATGGGATGTTTTATCACTTTAAAACTAAAAAATCCCTGAGTTTTTCATCGTCAGTCTCATTAAACACTTACGACAACTGTCCGTGCAACTCTTTTTCCCTCTTTTTCTAGCTCACTATACTTAAAAAGATCGATTGAGCATTCTTTTTGCGGACTTTTTTCTCGCTCATAAAATCAAAAGAAACCTAAGGTCCTTCTTCAAGCTCATTAAAAACTTATGAAGAAGCTTTGAGCATTCGTTTTAGGAACTTTTCTCGCTCGCTAAATAAAGAAAACCCCGAGTTTTCATCGTTAGGTTTGTTAAACACTTACGGTGACGATATGAGTGCTTTCTTTTTTGGGACTATTTCTTGCTAGTAAATTGAAAAATCCTCAAGTTTTTCCCTTCTTCGTGCTTGTTAAATGTATGAAGAAGGAATGAGCAGTGCTTTTACCTATTTTTCCTCGCTCACTAAACTAAGAAAGATACCTTGAGTTTTCTTCATTTGACTCATTAAATTTCCATGAAGGTCTATTGAGCTTTTCGTCATGTGACTCATTAAAATTTCACAACGAATATCGAGTTTACTCTGTGTCCTGATACTCATAATAAATGAGGTAAACATATATTGAGCATAGGTTTCTCTTTATCGAGACTCAGTAGATTAACTTACAGAAAAGGAACCGTTCCGTGTATACTATTAAACCCTTGTCACACCCAGTTAAAAACTATGACAAAGGGACCACCTTGGATTTATTCTTTACGATCCTTTTAGACTCTCGAAATATGAAAATACCACCGAGTTGTCTCATCTAGACACATTAAATTACACAGATGAGGAATAGATTTGCTCTTTTTACAATCCTTTTCAAACTGTTAAGACAAGAAAATATCGACGAGTTTGCCTGTCTGGACTCATTAAAATAATCAAATAGGGCAGAGAGTTGATTTTCTTACGATCCTTTTCAGACACTTAAAACATGAAAAGATCGATGAGTTTACCCATCTAGACTCATAAAACTAATTGGATGGGGAAAGTAGACAATACAATTTCATTATGTTCTGTATTATGAAGGATTTGTTTTGTAGTAGTCGCTCCCTTGAACATAGCACTCCCTCAGATAAACATTCCTTATGATAGCCTCTCAATATGAATCTTACCATCCTATGATTTTAGCCTATATACCTCGATGTTATTTCATCTGTGTATCCTAACATGCTTTGGTGTTCATGAGTCTAGTGCTGCATGGTTAAAACCATTGTCGTGCCTTCTATTGTTCAAGGGAAAACCTTTGTCTTCTGTTTCCTCCATCAAACCATCAAGCATACCTTAACATCATGGCCTCTGTCGCTTTGACCCAATGCTAAAAACATTCCTTAACAAATAATCATTCTTGTCCTGTTTCGTGTCGACTAATGTAGGACACCTTATTGCCTACATTTTGACAGGCCTATTCCTATCGACTTCAACACTCTATCTAGGAAGAAGACCCAGAAACACTTCAATGCATTGGTACCTGCAAACATCAATCACCAGTCACCTTGTGTTTGGGTAGGGGTTTTCATTACTGGCTCCTGGTGAAATGATTCTATGAGTGTTCGATGACAAAAACATTATTCACACTCGCTAGATTGTATTGTGCATCTTGGAGACCCTAAACATTATTGGTGGCCATCCTCGCATCTGCTAACAAACTCCATTATTGACTGGTAATGAGATGATTTCATGCATGTTCAACATCAATGCCTATATTCACATGTATCGATCTATGTTTTTGCAGCGAAGCGGAAATCAAGACCTTGGGTAGAGGCTTGCATCACTCAGCCTTGTTTCCTCTCCCAAGTTGCATTTGTTATTTTTTGGAGAAATCTGATTAGAACGATCCTATTATGACACAAGTTCTGCATTGTGCTTATTAGTGGAGAACATCGTCATATCTCTTTTCTAAGAAAATCACTCTGACATAACTACTGAGCGTGGGAACGGCTAACTCAAGACATGATTTTAGTTGTTATATATATATATATATGTGTGTGTGTGTGTGTGTGTGTGTGTGTGTGTGTTGTATCAAGTTTCTGGTATCGCCTAAAGCTTCGATCCTCTAAAGAAAAGGAAAATTAAATATAAATTATTTTGGCCATCGTTGCAGCCTCCGATCTCACACTTTACGGGCATCTATTATACAAGAAAATGACCTCGTCATTAGCTCAAAGGAGAAAGACATGAGGACTGAAGTATTGACCAAGTGCACCGGTCTAGTTGTGAAGTTAACGCTACCTAAACACTAGCAACCTGCTTTATAAAGCTTCCTAGCAAGGCTAATAGTGAATTAGTGCCCAAAGTAACTCTGTCTATTACCTTGAGAAGAGAGTTAGTGAACCCTAATGAGTTTCTATAGGTCAAGGGAACAAGTTGACTGAGAAAATATCCCTAGATTCTCCTATGTCAGCTCATAAAAGTAGGAAAACATCTGAACTTGACCTGTTTGGGGGAATTACTAATTACTAATGGAGTATGCAAACAAGAAAGAACATAGAAGCATGCAAACATCACTTATTTTGCATAATGTAACTCATGAAGGACTTGAATACTCTAACCTCATAGGCTATATATGCAAGGATAGAGACATTGTGAAAGGGGTAGAACCATTCGAAAGGATTGCATATTTGACTGTCAAGTAGAGTCTTAGACTAAGGCATTAGAAGAGGTTAAGAAGGGAGAGAGAGAGAGGAGATGGAGGGGTAAGGGAAGGCTGATGCAACTGATGGTTGTAATCACTCTTTCTACATCAATATAGAACTGCAATTGTGTTTTCCACTCTGAGATGTTGATAGTATGACTTGTTTGGATGTTTATTCAATACCATTATCGTGAGTGGCTTAGATATATGCAACTAGATATCTTTATATGTTCATGCATTGTTTATCAAGGTTTTATGATGTGATATTATGCTTGTCTTTGCTATGTACAGGTTTTGATATGGAGCTGACTCAAGGGTCTTCTGCCTAGCTGCATTGTGCTCTTTAGCAACACCACACTAAGACTCGAGGTAATAATTCCTTCTCACTTTTATATTCATTTTTAAAACATATATCTGCATGTATCTTCGTGACAGCTGTAGCTAATATGACTATCTGCCAGGGATCCTGGGAAGATCCTTGAGGGTTTCTACATCATTAAACACCCTCAAATTAATCCCTATGACAATATATATTTTTGAAAGAACATGTTTCAACCCAAAGCTGAGCATAAAGAAAATTACAAATATCCCTTGTACTAGGTTGTAGAATGAGCCTCTCAACTCAACAAGTGGGCTAAGAAAATTTTCAACAATTATTATGAAGAACAAGCACTTGAAGAGAGAGTGTCCATTGATAAAACTATAAGAAGGTTTCATGATTATCTCCATGATAGTTTCCTTTGTACTATACCTTCCCTTTTGCACAAATTCTTGTGAGATAATGGGGTTGTTTACATAGTCAAATAGTGACCACCACCAAAACCTCCACCTGCAAGCACTATTAAGGAGGATAGTCATAAAAATTGGAAAATTGTTTTATAATTTAATTAGAAGATCACAAGATACACTTGGAGTTACTTCCTAAGTAAATGAGTTTAGTAATTATGACAATAATTATCGACCTCATGTAACATCAGAGCATAAGGGGTTTATTGGTTCATTAGATGCCCCAGTTAGAGATAATTAAATAAACTACACTAAAGAATGTCATGCCAAAAATGAGGATAAAGTTGACTAAGAGGATATATACACTAGAGGAAGAATAAAACAAAAAAACCACAAAAAAATGCAGTGTCATGAACTTTGAGCCAACATCCAAAAAATCAAAAGGGACAAAATGAAAAAGAATGTTGTATAATGTGTTTTCATTAATTTCAAAGCATAAGGGGAGACCCTTTGGAGAAGAACTAAATGTGGCAGCATAACCTTAAGGAAATAGTAATTCCAAACCTAAAATTTGACCCAAGGTTCATTCTTAGAAGAGAAAGGGGCCCAAGACGTCAAATTTCATTAAAAGAAGTCACAATCTCATTCGAAGGCATGCTAGCCAAATCTATCACTAGTATGGGGTCCCACACATCCCCACAACATCCACACTCCTTAATGAAGGAAAGAGGTCCAAAATGCATCACCATGAATCATTGGGTCATCCTAACGGACCAATGGTGAGTCAGGATGGTTCATTCTCAAACAGAGTCCAACTCTTTGATGGAACCAATTATGATTTCCAGAAAATAAGCATGAGGACATATTTGATTACTTTTAATGTTAACATTTGTTTATATTTTAAGGATGGTTATCAAGTTCTAGAATTTCACCAAACCAATTTAGATGGTGAAAGCACATATGCATGTAATGCAAAGGCAATGAATGCCATTTTGTGTGGCCTAGTAGAATAAGAATTTGGCAAGGTGTTGCAGTGTATGTCTATTGAAGACATGTGGGACAAGCCTGAGTGTATTTATGAAGAAGATGAAAAGATAAAGAGAGAGAGAAGATTCAAACTCATAGAAGATAACTTAGAAAGATTGGAGAATTATTTTTTCATGTATACAAGATTTTTAACACTATTAGATGGCATGGTGAAAAGATTAAGGAATAAATAATTGTTTAGAAAGTGAGATATTTTCCCTTCATATTTAATGCAAAGGTTTCATCCATTAAACAAATGAAATATCTAGATACTTTAAAGATGGATAAACTCTTATGCAACCAGCTCACATAAAAGATAGACCAATGGCTTAAAAATTATCCTCTTCGAAGGGAAAACCTCCTTTTGATTACATAAATGAACAATTCTTGGATGATTCAAATGATAAGACCCCCTTGGTATATATAGGAGTCTAAGCGGTCACAATGTAATCAAAGACTATAGAACAATAATAATGTAAGGGCACAACAATAAAAATAGTGGGCTTCTACAAGGAAAAACGATAACAACATGGGATGTACATGGGCACAACGACAACAGTAGTGGGGTACGCTAAAAAAAATAAGCTGAATAAACTAGTATTATAGGAACCTAACATAACCCTCTCCTTCAAAAAAGTGTTTTCCTCAACAATGGAGTATTTCCAGATGCTTCTGTATAAAATTCTCATCCTCCCATGAGGAATATTCGAAGGGTAAGTTCTTCCACTTAATGAGATACTCTGAAATTAATTGATTCCATAGTTGTCGGGTTCTTGTTTCTGTAATTGCTTTAGGATCAAATATGGTTCTTCCTTCTTCTTCAAGTTCTAAAAACATTTATGGAACTCATATCTTCTCACCAATAACTTTCTTTAAGCATGAAACATGGAAAACTAGGTGTACTCAAGAAGATGCATGCAACTCTAATTTGCATGCCATAGTACCAATCTATTCGACACCTTGTAAGGACCATAGTACTTGGGTGATAATTTATTATTCTTCTTAACTTTCTTAATGGACATTTGTTTGCATGGTTGTATCGGTAAAAATACCTAGCCAGCTACATCAAAACTTCTTTCAATGCGACGTTGATCTACTTGTTGTTGCATTGGATTATTAACTAGAGTAATGTTATCCTTTAAGATTTGGAGAACTTGTTGTTGATGCTCGATGTGATCTTCCACTGTGATGTTAATCTACCTGTTCTTTCATTGTATTATTCACTAGAGTGATGTTATCCTTTAAGATTTGGAGAACTTGTGTTGATGCTCGATGTGATCTTCCTATAGAATTTCCCACTGTAGATCACGTGATAATGCAATATACTGAAGCAAAATACTTTATCTACTTCTACAAACAAACTTGCAGAATCTTAATCAATTTCCAGCAACATCAAATAGAACACATATAATAGAGAATGAGAAATCAATCACACATGAACACAGAAGAATACTCTAGGGAAAGCCTCAGCTAAAAACCTTGATCTTTGTATTATCATACAAGTGGAAATATGTCTAGATTACATAAAGCTTTAGCTCACAAGCTATCCAACTCTCAGTACAATCCCTCAATGCTACTCACAGACTGAATAGACACAACATATGACTTCCTCTAGTCCTCCAAGCCTCCTATTTCCTTGCGCAGTTTCTCCTGGGTCCTTTGGCTGCCGCCTGTGTGAATTCACCTCTCACACAACTCACCAAACTCAGAAGTAACTGCACAATCTCCAAGGAATGAATTCCTTCTGCATGCAAGAGATATCCTCACTGGAATATTCCTACAACTGATAGTACACTGTCTCATCATTTGATCTCAACTAAGTCTCTGACTTAACTGACATGCATGAGATATTTATGAGAGAATATTCAGTTATCTAAAGTGCAATAGTTACATGCATGCATGCATTAACTAACTGAACTCACAATCAGTTCAACAAAATGTTGGAACTAATCTAACTAGACTTAACTCAGTTAACTGAGCTAACTAATTACAACTCATCCTGATCTCCTTAATCAAGGGATAACTTCCTCAATCAAAGGGAAAATTGATGCATGTCTTCACATAGACTTCATATTTGATTTTCTTCAACTAATTAACTCAAGATGACTTGATTAATTATTTTTCAAATAGCTACTAAAATCAAATTCAAATTTTAATTCTCAATTTAAGTTCAGGGACTGACTAAAATTGGAATGTATCCTGAAATGCTATTTGTAGCACTTCTATATTTAGCATTTCTGGTTGCTATTTTCAACACTATCTCTCAACAAGAAATGGATTATCTGTCACCCCAATCCTATCTCTGTGGAACTTGAACTTGCATTTTGACAATGCCTTAGTCAAAATATCTACATCTTGCTCCTCATTCAAAACATACAACAACAACATGATCCTCTTAACCACGTAGTCTCGAAGATAATGATACCGGATATCGATGTGCTTGGACCTGTCATGAAATACTGGATTCTCAAAGAGTTTGATACACCTCTGATTATCGCAATAGATCATATTTGGATCCATCCTTTGACCAAACAATCCAACTAGAATTTTCCACATCGAAATGGCCTCACATGTTGCCTGACTGGCAGCCATGTATTCAGCCTCTCCTAAGCTAGGTGCAACTAACCTCTATTTCCTACTGTACCAAGAAGCTGTAGTTGAACCAAGGTTGAAAATTCCTCCTGAAGTGCTCTTCTAGTCTGATGGACTCCCTACCCAATCTACATCTGTGAAGCCCTGAAGCTTCACTCCCTCTTCCTGTCTATACCACAATCCATACTAAGATGCGCCAATGAGGTATCTCAGCACATGCTTTTCTACCTTCCAAAAAAACTTGGTAGGCTGAACCATAGCTCGAATTAGATGGTTCACCGCAAAGCACAAATTTGATCATATGTTCACTAGATACATCAATGAACCCACAAGCTGTGGATAAATAGTAGTAGCTACTACCTCACCTAAAGTAGCAACCTCCTTCCTCTAGTTACCAGATAGAGGATTCTACATGGGCTTGCACTTCTCCATGTGGAATCACCTAAGTATCTCATTGGCATACATGCCTTGAGACACAAACACTTCCCCATCCTTCTGCCACACTTCCATGCCTAGAATGTAGTGCATAAGACCCATGTCTTTCATCTCAAACTCTCTTGCAAGGTCCTCCTTCCAAGAAATTATCAACTGATCATCACCTATCAATATTAGATCATCAACATAAATAATAATGATCAATGGCTTACCTTCTACCATGATGTGGTAAAGGTTCGCATCCGCTTCACTCTTTGTGAAGCCCAACCTGGTGAAATAGCTATTGATCCTAGTGTACTAAGCACGATTTGCTTACTTCAACCGTACAATGCCCTCTTGAGTTGTCACACATGTGAATCATGATCGAAGGTTTCAAAACCTTCTGGCTGCTCAATGTACACCTCTTTCTCAATCTTCCCATTGGGGAACACAGTCTTCACATCCATCTGATGGATCTTCCAACCCATCTAAGCTGATAATGCCAACATCAATCTGATAGATGTTTACCTTGCTACAGGAGCAAAGTCTCATCGTAGCTGATCCCCTTGACTTGTGAGAAACCACGGGAAACAAACCTTGCCTTATGTTTCTCAACACTGCGATTAGCTACTTGCTTTACCTTGTAAAGACATTAAGAACTCACCTCTGACTTGTCCTCCGGTCTTGGGACAACATCCCAAACATAGTTCTAAATGATGGAGTTGTACTCCTCCACCATTGCATCAACCCAAAGAGGTTACTGCACTGCTTCCTTGAATGAAGAAGGTTCGGTCTCTACACACTCCCCAACTAGGGCCATGTAACTAGTGTACTGCTCAGGTGACCTCCTCTATCTGCGATGAGAAGACGACTGTCCCACATTCTCTCTTGCATCCAGCATCAACCTGTTAGCTTCCCTTGAGCATTTCCGCCCATCTTTGGAAGACTCTGCATGAGTGGATTTCTCCACTCCTGGATCCTCTATATGCGGCTGCCCCACATCAGTCTGAGGCTTCTCCTCCTTAGGAACTAAAAGTTCCTCCTCTGCATGCAAATTAAGCTCCCTCTCAAGTGATACTCTCATGGAATTTTGCTCGTCGAACTTCAAATCTCTGCATACCACTGTCCTCTGACTGGTAGGCTAGAACACCCGATAGTTGTGGGGTGTATCAGTGTAACCAACAAGTATCCCCAGCTCAGCTATTGGATCTAACTTCTTCTGGGCATCTTTGGTCACATGGCAATAAACCGATGATCCAAAGATCCTGAAGTGACTCACGTTTGGTCTTTTCCCGGAAAAGGCCTCCATTGGTGTCTTCATTCCCAGTATATGATGTGGGCTTCTATTATGCAAGTATACTATTGTATTGCATGCCTCAGCCCAAAAATGAAGTGGTAGGCTTTGGTCAGGAAACATCACTCGAGTTTCTCCCACAATCGATCTATTCTTCCTTTCAGCCACTGCATTCTACTGTGAGTTATGGGGTGTTGTCAACTCCTGTTTAATTCCCTCTACTGCAAAGAAATCCTTAAACTGTTGGGAGACGTACTCTCCACCATTATCGCTACGCAGGGCTCTCATTTTCTTTCCAGATTCTTTTTCTACCAAGGCTTTAAACTCACAAAACCTTGAGAAGGTTTGATCCTTCTTCTGCATAAAATAGATCCAACATCTATGAGAAAAATAATCAATAAAAATAACATAGTACCTTTGTTTAGCGATGGAGACTATAGAGAATTATCGACACACATCTGTATCAAATCGCTCCAGGATTTCTCCAACTCTACTCTCTCGCTCCTGAAAGGAATATTTCGCATACTTACCCAAGGTACAACCTTTGCATATATCTATTTGCTCCAGTTTTCCCTTGGGTAGTTTGGTAGAAATTTGTTGCATGATCTTCAAGGTCCCATGGTGCAAGTGGCCCAATCTTCTATGCCATAGCTCACCAACATCTTGGCTCTGCACCAACTCTACTTTGGAACTCAATGCGACACAGTTATCAACCTCTATCTTGTAGATATTCTTTACTTGAATCCCAATCCTCTTGGTTTGTTGAGTGCCAATATGCCTCAGGAGTGCCTTTCCTTTACTAAAGACTACATCATAGCCTTTGTCTTCTAGCGTAACGATGGCCACAAGATTCTTCTTTAGACTGGGCACATACCTTACATCAGTGAGGGTGAGAGGAGCTCCATGCACCCTCTGAAACATAACCATACCTTCACCTCAAACAAAATACTTTCCATCATTGCCCATCTCTATCCATGCCTAGGGGTCCTCACTACAAGAAAAAAGGTCATTGGTGAGGGTCATGCCTGTGACGGACCTTTAAGGTCCATCACCAATGTCGCATATGGTGATGGTCTTTAAAGAAGCGTTGTTGTAAGTGTATATAGTGATGGTCCTTTAAGGTTTGTCACCAAATCCATTTTCAATGACAATTTTGGTGAGGGTCATTAAAGGCCCATCACTAATTCTCTCTTTGGTGACACTTTTGGTGAGGGTTGTTAGATGCCCATCACTAATTCTCTCTTTGGTGACACTTCTAGTGACGATCTTGTATTGACCATCACCAACGATCTTTTTGGTTAATTTTGGTGACAGTCATTAAATGTTCATCATCATTGATCATTCCAATGAGTTTTTGATGATGCTTCATGCATATGATAGACTTTTAAGGTCCATTTCCAATGTCGCATACGATGACAGTCTTTAAAAAAGCGTTGTTGTAAGTGTATATAATGATGGTCCTTTGAGGTTTGTCACCAAAGCCATTTTCAATGACACTTTTGGTGAAGGTCGTTAAAGGCTTGTCACAAATTCTCTCTTTGGTGACACTTTTGGTGAGGATCGTTAAAGGCCCATCACTAATTCTCTCTTTGGTGACACTACTAGTGACAATATTTTATTGACACTCACCAATGCTCTTTTTGGTTACTTTTCGTGACGCTCAAAAAATGTTTATCATCATTGATCATTCCAATGAGTTTTTGATGATGCTATGTACTTGTTACTATATTTTTTGTCAAAAGATAATGATTTAAGACCATTGTTGTGGATTCCTTTTCATTATGTGTCGAAGGTCATAGTGGTTATAATACTTAGTCAATTTTTTAAGAATTAATTAGTGTGTATAATTTCCCTCAAGTCATAAGAATATTATTTCCCTATGAGTCAACATATGATTCATCTCTATTAGGTTTATTATCTAGAAAATTTCCTTTAAATAAAGTTCCACTAGTGTGTGTAGGAACTATATTATTTAATACAAAATCAAGCCTTGCCAATTCTATTAGTGAGATGGACCTAACACTCCTCAACACTCATGTCGCACCTTAATATGCTTTGGAACAGTACACTAACATTCCTTGGCTCCTCACATGTCTTGGAACATCTTTGTAGTAGGATTCCCAAGCACATGTTGGCATGCCCTAGCATAGCATAACACTCCCCTATCCTCTGTTGGCATGCCCTGTAGTTCTTAGCATGCCCTCAAACACATTGGCATAATATTGCATTGACAAACATTAGCACATGGCACACATTGGCACTTGGCATGTATTGGAACATATTATTAGTGTGCCTAGCATGCCCCTTTTGTAAAAGACAAAGTCCCGAACTATAAACCCTCTTATGTGTTCATTTCCTTGCATTTTAGCTTGGTTATTCCTTGTGTTTCCTTGAAACTCCTTGAAACATATTGGCATACTTTGGCACCCTGCACATCCTACTATGTCTTAGCACTTGGCATGCCTTGGCACTATTTGGCACATGTTAGCACACCACGGAACTACCTAGCACACTCTAGAACTTCTTGATATTCCCTGATATTCCCTAATATTCCCTGGCATGCCTTTACCCATGCTTAGCATACCTTGTCACTCCCTCCTTACCATGATAGCTAACACTCATTCACACTCCCTGACACACCCTCATATTCATTCACTTCCATGCATTTTGACCTATTTCTTGCTTGTGTTATACTAGTACTCCCTAACACTCCTCAACATGCATTGGCACTCTCTAGCACACCTTAGCACTCTTTGATATGCTCTGCCACTTCATAGCATGCATCACACTCCTTGAAACACATTGGCACTTTGCACATGTTGTCACTTGGAAAGTCTTAGCATGTTTGTCATGCGTTGAGATGACCTGGTATGCTTTGGCATGGTTTAATATTAAAGTTATTTGAGATCAATTATTGGAAACTAGATGAGAAGAAACGAATGAAGATTTGGCACTTAGAATGCATTGACACTTAGCACTTTTCACCTATTGGCACCTAGTGTTGGTGTGCCTAGCATGCCCCTCATGGGAAAGGTAAACTGATGACTTATTAACCCTATTATGTGCTCATTTCCTTTTAGTTTACCTTTTTCCTCCCATTTGTTGCCTTCACAATCCTTGGTATGCATTGTCACACCTTTGTAAATCTTGGCATGCCTTAGCACTTGGCACATATTAGTTTTTTTGACATGTCTTCATACTATTTGCCACATATTAGCATGCCCTAACATGCCCTAGAATTCCCTAACACACCTTGGCATTCATGACCTCACAACTAGCATTACATTTTTCCATGACTTGGGGACCTTACATTCACTAGAACAGCTTGGCACTCCGTAGTTGTCATGCCCTTTGTTATCCTCCACAATCACTCAAGATAATGAGGAGATCGATGGAGGTAACCACAGACCAATATTTTCATTTGGTAGCTAGCCCTACCAAACCAGAGAGGACTCTCTCTATTAAATCACAATGAAGAGATGACTGGAATATAAAGGATTCTAGGGGAGTTAAAAACAACTTCTACAATTAACTTTAACACCAACCTCTCTCATAAATAGGTCAAATTTACATCAAAACAACTTACAAAGACTAACCACCCATTATTTACATTTACTTTTACCCCTCGCATTCATTTACTTCACCCAATTGACTTTTACCAAAGTCAAACTAGGAATTACAAAAAATTACACAGTGAAAACCCTAAACAATTGACATCTTGAAAGCATTTCATGACAAATGGGGAGGAGGTGATTGCATTTCCATTAGAGGGCTAAAACCTCAGTATCTTCCCCCCTTGTTGTAATTCCTCTTCTCTGATGGTGGTGAGTTAGGCTCCATGCTTCAAACCCTAGGTTAAAGGCAAGCAAAAACAATGAAATTTGTTTTTGTGAGGGAATGAGGTGGTATGATGGACTTAGGAGTTACCTAAATTTGTAAGGAAATTTAGGAGGGTAGGTGATGATGTCAGCGAGTAGGGTAAAAACTAATTTTGAGAAATGAGTGAGGGGAGGGGGTGGAAAATGCCAAAACACGGGCCTATCATGGAAAGAGATAAGGTAGATTAGGGTTTAGAGAAAAATGATAGAAAATGAGGGGATAAGGCTTTGTGATGGATGGAAATGGTGTATTAGCTACAAATAGAGGTGTAGGGACAAGGAATCTATGGTTTAGGGAAAAAACTCATCATTTGAGGATCAGATGTAAACCCTAGAAGAAGAAGTATTTGATTATTTTCTTGACATATGAGGCAAAGGAGGGCATGAAAATGATTAAGAATACTTGTTATAGAGCCTGGAGGATGAAATGACTGAAGAAGAGCTTTTAAAAATGAATTTTGGTGGTCAACCAACAATTTTGGATAACTCTACCGCATGCACAATGTGCTGTCCACGTGCAGAGCAAAGGCTCTCTCTGTGTAGCAAGAGTCAATTTTTGCCGGTGAGGGCTATGGAATCACAAGTTTTTGTAAAGGAGAGGTAGGAGCTCGATGCTAGGATGGTAGACAAGTGCAAATGAGTGTGAATGAGATCCTCCATGTGCTTTTATAATTTGCTTTTGGTGTCTATGTGATTAATGAGGTAGGATGGACCACCTCACCAACTCACTTTCTTTTTTAGTTTTGTAGTCTTAGGTCCTATTATTGTAAATTTAGAACCTTAGGAACATTATTAGATCTAAAAACATAAATTGCATCTAAAATCAAGTTATATTGAACAAATTTACCTATTTCTACTCCTCATTTGTTGGATTTATGCATGAAATGATTGATTTTGTGACGTTAACCCTAATGACCTAATGGTGACAATGAGTTGAATGGAGACCATGATGATGTGACTGAAGTTATATTAATGAAATTTTCATGATGGTAGACTCAACTGAGTGATGAAAGTGACCGACATATGAAATTCTTGAGAGAGTGGAAATAACCCTAGGCACACTAGCGAGTGACCAAATTTTTATTTGAAGACTCACTAAAATGAAAAACAATTGACTTGACACCCTAAAAACACCTTGTGAGAGAATATTTGATCACTGGTGATAGACTGAACTCACTGACACTAACATCCTCACAAATAAACTTACTCTTCTTGTGACTTGGGAAACCAAACAATTCATTAGCAAAACAATAATGTGCCCAACCCAAAGTCTCGCTTGCTCTGAAATTGCTTTGTCCACACCTTATGACAACCATAGGCTTGCCTCCTGCAAGTCCTATTCTTAACTTCGCCTAAGAAACTTGATCCTTGGGACACCTGGAATTCACTAACACTCCTTGGCACACAATCTTATTTGTTCATTTCCAAGCATTTTGACCTAGCTCTCCCTTGTGTTCCCCTGACTCTCCCGAACACTCCTCACCATTCGTTGACAATGTCTGCCATGTGTTAGCACATTCCTATGCATGCTCTGGCACTCGTCAACTATCATGCCCTCACAACTACCCTTACGTTTTTTAGACTTGGCCGGAACCCAACCAGGTGCTACCCCGACTGCAACAACTTAACCAATTTATAATTATTACAACTAGACTATGTCTTGTTCACCTAAGAACTACCTATAACACATCTTAGGATACTCATGTATAATCTTAACTCATCACACTTAACAAGTTACCAATTCAAGGCTCATTTCCAACCATGGCCATAAAAAAACTAAGAAACATAGCTTACATCTTGACATGCCATAGCACATGGTGTGTCTAACAATCCCTTAGCCCTATGTGGCATGTGTGAGCATCCCTTACATCTCTTGGCATGCTTTGCACTCCCTAGCACACCCTAGCACTCTCTGACATGCCTTGGCACTCTAGCATGCTTTGGCACTGCCTAGCATATAACCTTGTCACTCCCTCCTTAGAATAGTTGAAACTCATTGAAACTCCCTATCACACACTATTATCTCTTCATTTCCATGCATTTTGAACTAGTTCTCCCTTGTGTTTTTGTGGAACTCCCTAACATTTGCTGGCACACATTGACAAACCATGGAGCATGGCACATCTTGGTATGTTGCCTTAGCACTCTATCATTCCTTGGCATTACCTAACATATATTGTCGCTCCCTACTTACCACACCTAGAACTTACTAACATTCCCTGTCACACACTCTTAGTCATTCATTTCCATGTATTTGAAACTAGTGATCCCTTTTGTTTCCTTGGGACTACATAACACCCTAACATGCATTGGCACACCCTAGCACTTGGCACATCTTGGCATGTTTCCATGTCATCTAGCATGTCATAGCACTACCTACCATACCTTGTTACACTCTCGGCACACTTGTATCTCACTAACACTTCCTATCATAAACTCTTATTTTTTCATTTGCATGCACTAATTTGACCTGGTGCTCCCTTGTGTTTCCTTGGCACTCCCTAACACATCCTAGCACATGTTGACACACTCTTGGACCTGGCACATCGTGCCTGCATGTCGCCTTAGAAATATAGCATGACTTAGCACAGCCTAGCATACCATGTCACTCTCTCCTTAGCACACCTAAAAATCACTGACACTCCCTCCCACACACTCTTATTCATTAATTTCCACGCATTTTTACATAGTTCTCTCTTATGTTTCTCTTGCACTCCCTAACACTCCTTATCACGGATTGGCACACCTTGGTGCTTGGCACATCTTGGTATGCTTCCCTAGCAATGTAGCATGCCTTGGTAGCAATGCATAGCATACCTTGTCACTCCCTCCATAACACACCTAGAATTTGCCGACTGTAATGTTCCAAACTAGGAAAACTAGTGCTATCCAAAGCGGACAATAAAGATAACACCATAAAATTAAATCAAACCATCAGACCACAAAACTTTCTGTCATGTGTTAGCACGCCTTTTCATTCCTTAGAACACCCTGATACTCCTTAGCCACCATGCCTCACAACTACCCTTACTTTCTTTGGGACTTAGGAACCTAACGAAGTCCTTCATCGACTACAACAACTTGACCAAGTTACGATTTCTATAGCTAGACTATTCCTTGTTGACCTAAGAACTGACTATAACTCATCTTAGGCTACTCATGTCCAATTTCAACTTATCCCACTTAACAAGTTACAAGATATGAAGTCAAGGCTCACGTCCAACATTGACCATAAAACAATTGAACAACATAGTTTACATCTTGACATGCCATAACACCTTGCATGTTTAACAAAACCTTGGAACTATGTGGCACATGTTAACACTGCCTACATTTCTTGGCATGCTTTGGCACTCCCTAGCACACCCTACCACTAGTCCCTGACATGCCCTGGCACTGCTTAACATATAACCTTGTCACTCCCTCCTTAGCACACCTAAAACTCATTGGCACTCCCTATCACACATTCTTATCTATTCATTTCCATGCATTTTGAACTAGTTCTCTCTTGTGTTTCCATGGCACTCCCTAACACTCCCTAACACACAATGACACTCCCTGGCTATCATGCCCTTATAGATAGACATATTTTACGACTTGAAAACCCCAACAAGTCATTGAAAAAAGAATGCATTGCCTAACCCAAAGTCTCCCTTTTCTTGAAGTTGCTTTGTCTAGCTCCTCGTTGCAACCACATACTAGCCTCTTATCATTCTTACTTTTAACTTCTCTTAGGACAGTCAATCCTTGACACACCTAGAACTCATTGAAACTCCCTATAACACACTCCTATTCGTTCATTTCTATGCATTTTTACCTAGTTCTTCCTTATGTATCCCTAACACTCCCTAACATGCACTAACAGTATTTGACATGCCTTCTCACTCCCTAACATGCCCTATCCACTCCATAGCATGCCCTATAAATCCCTAGAACATATTGGCTCTTAGTACTTGGTGGAACCTGACAATTCTTGGCATGCACTGGAATTCCCTAGATGACTTGCCATGGTTTAACATAAAATTTATTTGAGATCAATTATTCACAATTAAGAGAGAGGTAATAGAGTATAATTTGGCACTTAAGACACACTAGCACTTGGCCCTTGGCATGTATTTGTGCTAGTGTTAGTGTGCCTAGCATGCCCCTCTTGAAAAGGTAAGTTCCTGACTTATTAACCCTCTTATGTGTTAATTTCTTTGCATTTTAACTTGGTGTTCCATTTTTTTTCCTTGAAACTCCTTTACACATGTTCACATACCCTAGCACCTAGCACATCTTATAATGCCTTAGCACATGGCATGTCTTGGCATGCCTTGGTACTATATGGCACATGTTAGCACACCCTGACTCTTCTTGACATGACCTAGCATTCCCTAGCATGCCTTGACACTGCCTAGCATGCCTTGGCACTACCTAGCATATTTTGGCACTACCTGGCATGCCTTGTCACTCCCTCCTTGGTACACCTAGCACTCGCTAACACTCCCTGACACACCCTCTTATTCATTCATTTCTATTCATTTTGACTCGATGATTTATGTTTGATGGGGTGCATATATAGATTATGTTAGGTTGGTTTCAAGTGTTCCTACGAGGCTTCCAATCTTCCTAAGGATATGTGGAAGACAACTTCATATACAAGTGTTTTCCGATATGATACTATGTAAAGGGATGCTAGTAGATGTTAGAAAGGTGTCCAACCAAGTCATGTCACTTGTATTTTCTATGTGTATTCTTCCCCAACCACTGGTTTACCTATTAAACAACACCATTATGATATTTAGAGACATCAAAACACATCCTTGCTCTTTTTTTTTCTCTAAAATAAGAGTGCATGCTAGCACAACAAAGTGTTATTACACCAATTGTGGTGTTCCTTATTTTTTGAAATATAATAGTTAGAGAAAAATAGACATAAATATAATTGCAAGAAGTAAACAAAACCAAAATTGGGAGATAAAAATAGTAAGAAAACCTTTATTAATATTCATAATTGAAAGAACTATTCAACTGTGTCCTAGAGGGGCCAAACCCAAACATAAATACGACTCCAAATACAATAATATTCACATGGAAATTTCTTACATAGCTTCTACTAATATATATACTTTATAATTGACCAAGACCCTCACCACTTAGTGGAATTCTGTTAGTGGGGCCTCAACCACTAACTAGGGTACCTTCTTCAATGATACCACCTACAATTATTGATTTGACACTCTACTACCTCATGATAATTATTCAATAAATATTACCCTAATACGTTAAGTGATAGTCTATTCTCCTAATTAGGGGAGTTAGCGTAGGATCCTAAACATATTATAATGAACAAGTCAAATTTACCCAATGCATAAACAAAATATATTCTTTATCTATTCAACAAATATTGTGCATATGCTTCATGATATTTATTACTTTGGCTCATAATCCAAATAGCAAGAGAAAAATAGATAGCCAAACATAAGAACATCCACACACCACATTACACAACATAATAAGGTTTTCACTGGAGAGCACTTATAGGTAGGAAACTCTAGGTCATATTGTGAATATGTCAATCCAATGAACTACAATCATTAAGAACAATTTCATTTATCTTTAAATTGTTGTGGATATTCTATTAGAATAGTTTATCATGCTAGTTCTTACATTGTTTTGAAATATTTTATTACATAGTTTATTATGTAATATCTTAGATTAAATATTTCTAGTGTATCACTCCAAATTATGGATATATTTGAAATCAAAATGGAATCAACAAGTAAATAAACAAACGATCCACACAAATGAATAGAATATATGACTTGGGAAACATAATATGAGAGAAATCCTAGCTAGAAGGTGAGACATATGCTCTAGTCTCTCTTTTTCAATTATGAAATATAAGTAGAAAGAAAGGGTCACTCACTATGGAGTGGGGATGGACACTGTGGCATGAAAGATTAGCAAATAAATATTATTCCTTTTATGGTATGCTTGATATTCCATTCTTTCATTCCATCCTCAAATATGGAATAATAATAATGCCAAAAGAACAAAGCCCCTTCCTTTCCTAGGAACCTAGTATAACACAAAGTGTATTCATTCAACATCAAGGTTAGGGTTTTTTCATGCTTCAATCTTGAATTAGTGTTTGTATTTTGGAACACCCCCACATGTGTGAGTAATGGGGGTTGACATAGGATCCACTCAACTACATGGTTGTCAATAAGGTACATCAACTTGCAAGAGACGTAACTTTCACACACGAAATTTGTTTGAGGTGATTTTCACAGAGTTATAAAGCTTCCAATGTCTAGAGTAACATCAAAGGGATGGAGCTATGTAATCAAAATGGGCTCCCAATCAAATCTACAAGACCCCAAATCACTAATGTGGAACCTAACTCTAAAGTGGTCCGTACAAGCTTAGTAACTCCATATGCATGTATGTATCTTTGATTCTTAGTTATATATCTATTACCAATCAACTCCAAGTAAACCACAATTGTGGGGGGGACCCAGGGAACTCATTCTCAAAGATAAGTTATAGAGTGGGGAAATAAAGTCATTAAAAGTCATAGGAGAGTAGTGAATATGCTTCAAATTATAAATATTTTGGAAAAATACATTGATTGCAAGATACATTCTAAATCCAACGCAACGGAAATGTTAGGGAATGTGTCAAAGAACATACATAACAATCTGATAGGTAGGAGGACATAAATATTTTGAAACATTAAACAAGGAAATGATTCTTGAACTTACATATGCATCGACAGTTGTTGGAGATGATCTCCACCTCATTGAAGATGGTTTTGTATTCCTAAAGCCATAGAAAAGAAGGATCTAATTCTTGTAGAAATGGGTTATGTCTTCCTATCTATATGATATGCTCATTAAGACCATGGAATCTTAAACTACCAACTTGAAATTCTAAGTGGAGTACAACACTTTGCTAAATTCCTTTAATGATTTTGGTGTTATCCAATCACTTCACTAATGTTTTAGGGGTCATTGGTTTCTCTATAATCTTAAGCTTTCATTGGTATCTCATGGTGTCACTCCATTTAGAGAGATCAAATCTACTTACTCAACCTGCTTTTGTTATTAACAATAACAGTCCTCCATGGCTGTCAATAAAGAGGGAGCACATAATATTGGCAATGATTGTTCTATGTATTTGTTTAGAACACCTTGAAAGGCCTTATTCATGAGCAAGCTAGTGAAAGATAAACATTATAGACTTTTAGAATATTGAACAATTGCTACAAACCGTTCAAGTAGAGGTTACTTATCACATGATCTATTTTTTGGGGTCAATAATACAAAAGAAAAAACAAGTAAGAAGAGAGTAATTTAGTTTATTGTAATAGTAACCAAAGTTACATTTGTCATTTGACAAAAGAAGTTAGTACAGAAGTTCGTACTTATCACATGATCTATTTTTTGGGGTCAATAATACAAAAGAAAAAACAAGTAAGAAGAGAGTAATTTAGTTTATTGTAATGGTAACCAAAGTTACATTTGTCATTTGACAAAATAAGTTAGTACATAGGTGAGCTTAGGCCAACCCCTTCAAAATAGCCATACGACCTTCCTCTTTTGTAGCTCCTTGATTTGTAGGTTGAGGCAACCACTTCAAGCCGTTGAACTTGGAGATAATCCAATATTTGCAATTGCTTACAATAATAAGTCCATTATACACACTCCTCATCTTAGAGTTGGCTAGAGAGGGAGAATACTTGATTGATGCCAACCTTGTAAATGAACAACCTTTCCTACTCATTTGTTGGACTCTCCATAACTTGTTGGAGTATATGTGTCATGAATCAAAGATGATATCTTATCATGAGTTATCGACAGTTGAACATACTTGCCATGGATCTCATGGAAAAAATATGAAGAGACTCTTTGAATATTAGGAAACATGTGCTCATACTCTACTTAATTTGTAGGTGGTAGCATTTCAATTTTTTCCATTTACCTAAAAATGTCACCCAAAAAGTCAACTTTTGAAAAATTAATCCTAAGCTAAATCAATCCTACCTTCTCATTGTTAATATCTTTGTGGGTTTTCACATATAACCCTTAAATTTAGTGCCCTATAGCACATCGAATGGTGGAATATAAGGTGTTGCAATAGGAGGTAAACTCCATTCCCCTTCACCTTTGTCCAGACCTCTAGATGCACCTACAATCTATAACCCTCATTTGACTCAACAAGGAATTTTGTTATCTTTTCACTTCCTTTACATACCCTCCTAATAGGGGCATCCTCATAGGAAGAGCTTGTGGTTGATATATTACAACAACAAAATGGGGCACACCACCTCTTTACAGGGTTTCAAGGGAGGGGTATTGGAAAATAACCATCTTATCCCCTGTAGCCCTTAAGACCTTCTCAACACAGTAATGAAATGATAGATTGATAACTAGACCCAAATATAGATCCCAAAGTTCAAGGCCAAACCCAAACAGAAAGAATCACACCATTGATTAAGAATTGATATTGATTTTTGGTAAAATCAAGGACCTCCTTTCAATATCTTGACCTCGTTTTTAGCATTTTGAAATGGAAGGTTTAAACTTCACATTAAAAAGGGGAGGTTTTCACCTTGGCCTTCGCAACCTTTGTCCAAGACGAATCTATCTAATGGAATGACTTGGATATGTGAGGTCTTGATTTCTAGAGTACCCAAACAATGTTTTTGAGACCAACTCCCCAGCTCCAACTAAAATATAGTCCTATTGAAGAGGAAACTTGAAAATCCTATTATTTGGAGATATTTTTCCTTCATTTTAATTGATTTAAAACAAACCTCAATGCCTCTCCTTTCTCATCTTTCTCTTCCTATTTCCAACAAAAAGAAATTATTAATAATATATAATAAACATTTTATCTCATATTTCTCTTCCTATTTCCAAAAAAAAAATTCATTAAGCATATATCATAAACACTTTTATTATTATTATTATTATTATTATCCAATAATAATAATAATAATAATAATAATAATAATAAAGTGTTTATGATATAGGTTAATGAATTTGTTTAGAGATAAACATTGAAATTAAAAGTAAACATATATAAGTAAACATTGAAATCATTTAGAGAGTATATTTATCGATGAACCCATGCAACAATCCATTGCAATCTAATATGGTTCTAATATGGTTTTAATAAATCTTAAAAAAATTAATTCCTCTTAACTACTAATAAATTTTATGTTGGTTTCTAATTTGTTAATATACATATTATTTTATTATTGTTAAATGTATATTAAGAAATAGCAATTTTTATATTAAATTATAATATAAATAAAATTAAGTTTCAATTATTAATTTAAATATATTATATATATTTTAATATAAAATATTTATTATTACATTTTAGAATTTAGAATTAATTAAATATTAATGTGTTATCAGTGAAGCCATGCAACAACCCATTGCAATTTCATATGGTTTTAAATGTCCTCCTGAAAACACACCTTAGCAAACTCTTACAATTCTTGGCTTCTATATCGAATTAGTGTAACTGCAGGGAGGGAAATCTTGTCAAATATTTTTGTTATTTTTATTTCGGCATAGCCTGAAATGTATAGGTTGAATTTTGGTGCCTTCATTCTAAATCAGCCATTACCCTCTCATTCTGCATGTGCAGAATGTCTCACTAAGATGTACGGTTTTTCTTCATTTCTTTCATTTTCTTGAGGTTTTCTATTGGGTGGGGGTAACAATGTCAAATATTATTGTTATTCTAAATGTATAGTGTTGAATTCCAGTGCCTTCATTTGAAACCAGCCATTAACTTGTGATTTTTCATGTGCACAATGTTTGACTATGAGGTAGGGTTTTTCTTCATTTCTTTAATTTTCTTCAGGTTTTCTGTTGGCTGGGGCAGGGTCCTTGATTCCATGGGACCTCCTTTGAGGTGGGGTTTTTCTTAATTTCTTTCATTTTCTTCAGATTTTCTGTTGGGTGGGGCGGTTTATTTCATGGGTCCCGTCTTTCGTAATTGAGAGAGATCCATAAGTAGCATAACTAGAAGTAGAAGTATATACAACACCAACAATTTATCTAGCACCTATTCTAGTAGCAGAGTAACCATATCTAGTAATAGGTGATTCTGTTGATCCAGCCATGGAAGAGCCATAAGCACCTTGTCTAGGTCGAGATCGAGATCCAAAAGTAGCAATTGCGAAGAAAGGAGCAGGAGCATAGGCTAGGGCAGAGGCTAGTGCTCCTAAAGCACATGTTGAAGCATCCCAACCAAGAGCAAGACTATAAGTAGCAGATCCATAAGCATAGGTGAAGGTAGCATCATATATACAAGCATCAATAGATTCTGTAGTAGATTCAGTCCATGAATTAGTTGATCGAGTGGATCGAGTCGTTGACTTAGTGAAGCTAATCCACACACTCACCCATGGTTGGCCCAAGATGAAGTTGTCATCATAGGACCTCAACATGATTTGCCTAAACATCCTGAGAGGCCTATTACCAAAATTTTATCCTGAGAAAGGAGAGCCGCCAGAGGATCACATTAAGGATTTGGGATCCAGACTAGTACTTTCAGCCAAAGCAACCTTGTCTATTTCTGAAGGATATGGTCACTTGTAATATACATTCAACCACTCAAAGCAGTTTTTGCCTTGCCTCCATTGGGAGTTTTCCTTCTTTTTTTCTTCTTTAGAAATTCTTGCTTAAGAGTGTTGAAGTATCCACTGTACTTACGAGGAAGTTGATCTATTCAGTTTTGTGAAAAATATGATTCTGACCCATGAAGAGAAAGCCTAACACATATTTATAGAATTGGTGTGGACTCTCACCATTATACCTTTCCATACTGAGTCGAATTTTATGTTTTGCATTAACATTTGTTTGAAATTTCCACAATTTGTGCCATCGTTTCCTATCTAATTAGTCTAGTGAAGAGCCAAGCCATTTCCTGATAGGGTTCGATTAGTTCATTGACTTCAATTTGGTATACCCGATGCTAATGAATTCACTGAAATCCTTTAATAGATGGTAATTTCTTTTTCAAAAAAATGAAGATATAATTATGTAAGGAATTGAAGGGATGGGTATCAAATATTTGTTGCCACTATATTTGGACACTAACCTTCAAGGCTCCTACTTAATATAGGTGTTGATTTGGTTCTATGGGATTTGGTTTAGATTACAAAACGAACGAAATACTGGTATCGATTTTTTTAGTTCTTTCAAGCTTACCAGCTATTGGTTGGCTCTATTTGGAGACTAGGGTACACTTAGGTGTCAAGGAAATGTCTAGTTTAGTCTAGTGCTTGCATTTTCAATCCTTGTGAGGTGAAGGTCTCACCCAAAGCACATTCAAGGACAATAAGCTAAGCCCTTAAGGAGAGTCTTGTCCCATTTGGTAGAGTCTAAATATCAACTAGAAGGAGTACTACATGGATATAAGGTAGACTTGTTAGATAGTAAAGTTATCAAAGAGGTTAGGGGTATTAATGTCTGGATTTATCACAATCCATAAATGCAAACTGATACATCACTAAAGTCTTCACTGTTATCTAGAATTAGGGCCAAAAAAGCCATAAATTCAAACTAATATTTCACTAAAGTCTTCGATGTTATCAAGAATTAGGGCCCTGCTGCATTATTGCAAGTTTTATCAGCTCCCCAGCAAACATAAACGGTAATGACGTCCGGCTTTATCTAAATACATAAATGCAATATGAGCTACAAGGTTTATCCTATCATAGCATGGAGAAACTCTAAAAATTAGGGCGGTTATCCCTTGCAAAATTTTGCATTCAGTAGAGGGCTCATTGTTGCCCTTTTTCCTTTTGCACAAACTCAATCAGGTCAATCTTCAATAGCAACCAATTTGTCAAGGTTCTCAAGGAATGGGCTCGATTGACCGTAGGGAGATCGAGGAGCCACTTTCTAAGGGTTATGGATTATATGTTAAATGGTGAATCCTTTTTGTATATAAACCTTGTAGAGCTGTTCTTGGGAAAAACAATCTTAAACTAGGGGGGACAACTGTTAGAGACTTAGGAAATTTTAAAATAGAACCTGTTTCTCTGGCCGACCATTTTCACATGCTACAAACACTTTTTTTTCACAATTCCTATTGCCTAAAGCCAAAGGAAGAATTGGACTCTTTCAAACCTGGTGTTTGGTAGCTTCGAACATGGAGAAAGAGTCCAGAATTTGTTAAGGAAGAGAGGCCAAGTTTTTATCTTTTAGAAAGACGAGTCTGCACTACAAAGAAAAGGTTGTGTTGCTCTAAAGTCATTGTTGGTCGAGTAGTTGGAACTAAGGACCGAGTTTACTGAAGCAAGGGATTAAAGATCATTCTCATTTTGGTGGGATGATTTATATGAACATAATAGAGGTTGTGTTTCCCATTAACTATTAAATGAATTCTAGGTTCCTTTTAGTAGCTGGATGAATGTATAAATACTTGTTGCATATTGATTTGCGTGTAGGAGTTAAGTTCCCGAGCTAGTGAAGGCCAAGAATCTTACTATTTGTCTGTTGGACGTGTATTCTTTATTGAGCCTAGTTCTGTAGCTTCTAGTGGTTGTGGTACAATTTGTAATGCTAAGAAAAGGAGAGGTTTCTCACTGAAATTTTCTCTTGCTAAAGTGTATAAAGGTTGGCTATTACACAAAGCTCGAGGGTCCTTGTTGTTGTATGTGTTATCAGCCTCCTAGAATTTTCTTTCAAGCTACAACGAGCGTAGGAGCTGATATGAAAGTTGGAGGAAGAGCATAAATGTTGTTAAGCTTATTCTTTGACTCCAGGTTCCACTGTGCACTCATTTTGTGACTATAGTTTTGTTATATATACACTTTAAAGTGTTGAATATTAATATATCCATGCTTTGTAAATTGTGGACTGATATTGAATTAAAATAAATATGTTTTATTCTCAGATTTGTGTTGTCCATTTAAATAGAGCCATGACACTAAGTCCAAATTGTTGATGTTGTCGTCAGACAAATTATCAGTTAGTAGGTGCACGTGTTAAGCATGGTCCCTGGTGGTTTTGCACGACGAGACATTAGCTCCATTCAGACGAAAAAAATAGGTGTTGTTTAGTCTTATATTTTTTTGAAAAAGTTTGAAAGTAAGAGTGTTTGAATTATATTTTTTTGTTAGAAATAGATTCAGTATCATCAAAAAATTTAGGACATCCAAAGTTTTTAAATTGAAAAATTGTAATCCGATTTCTAAAATTTTCCCTAAACTTTTATCAAAATGGTAATAAAATTTCCATTATTTTCTAGGCAAAAATAACACCTCTTTAGACTAACGGTATTGGTTATCTAGAAAAGCTTTGATCTAACAAGTGTAGGCTCTCTAGTAGCAAACCTTACCAAATAAGTCTAAATGTAAAGTTTTTAGAGTGAGAGAAAAATGTTCACTAATTTGGTGCAGATAAGTTGCACAGGTGCTAGTATCATGTGCATGATAAGTCCTATGAATGTGGTCTAATGGTTAGGAGGGAAAGTTTGGTCTTGCAGATCTTGTGGTCCAGTTTTGGGTAGAACAATCTATGCCTTAGAATAAAGGGTACAACTTCTGCAATCTAGGATAATAACATTTCAAGAATCAGGTTGATAGGTTAGAAAATTATATTGAGTTTCAAAATTGGGTTGGGCTAGAATGATTGGCACCATATAACGTCTAATCACTAATGGTTATTACATACAACAATTAAAATCTAATGATAGTATAAGAATCAAATTACAAATCAAAACTGCCTATAATAGGATTGTTGAACAATTAATTAAAAATCCACAAAAAAATGGATGACTTATTCCCACTAACAATCTCCTAATAATACTACTTATATCAATCTCAAACACGAATAAAAATCTACAAAATAGTTATGAATTGTAACAAAATATTATTAACCTCATATTTATAATAAAATCTAGGAACTAAATTGGTAATCTTACCAAATTCACAGTAGTACCTATCCTGGGATGGTTCCTTGCCTCGTTAGATGAGGTACTATAAGAGAAAAATGATACTACTTAATTAAATCCAAGTGTAAATAAACTAGACATCTACAACATGCCACACAAGTCTTACATGGTAGTAGTAGTACTGAATATAGAGTTTACCCTCATCTCCATGAGAGACATTGCATGCTTCTTATTTATTGTCCTCTCCTCAGGCTATTATAAGACAAATTAACTTTTACACAAGTGATTTTAAGAATATTTAAAATTTAGGCTCATTTCATATTTCTAGTTGTTTGGATGCTTCCCTTTAGCATATTCAGGAATATCCTTGGTTATTAAATAAAACCTGAATTAGTGATATTTCCTCATGTATCACGACTTCATCCATTTCTGAAGCTCATTTCCCAATATATGGGTTGGAGGTAGTTGAAGTCTTGTTGGCCTTGTTATGAAATTGATGACAATAATTTCCTCTCAATTCAAAACAAAATCCAACTATGATTATGTTGTCACTTTTCTACAGGTGGCTGCAGATGTTTTATATATATCTCATATCCCAACCATGATTATGCTATGGGATCCCTACGCTACAATAAAACTGTAACAATTGCAAATCCACAATAAGTATCAAAATGATCCTTTTGTTACCAAATAGTCAACAAATAATAGTAAAACATAGCTAATTAACACCCTTTGTTAAATTTACTTTTGTACACAAAATTTATGGATAGTGTAGGAAATTATAGGTAAGAAGGGTATGTTGTGGGTGTCCAAAAGGGTGAAAAAAGGTGTCAGACAAGGGGCTTGTCAATAAGTACTTTTTTTTTTCCACGAGAGGGGGGTGAACATAGATCTATATTATATATTGAAAGAGATACAACAAATGAAGTTACTCTAAGTCTTTGCTAAAATTCCATCTCCATTCTCATTGATCTCATCTTTTTCCATCTTTTCTTTATTGGAAAAAGAAAGCAAATATCTCCATATTGTGGTGAGAATGATATGGATTCTTAGCTAGGATTATGGTTTCTCTTGTGTTGATGCCTAATACTGAATTCAAGGTACAAGTTGACAAAAAAACTATTTGATTGCATTCCACTACCATGAGGAGGCTTCATAGTAGGCTTACTATATCCCATTCTCATTGATATGGCCTCTATTTATAAGAAGATAGTGAAGGCTAAGGGATAGTTTCAAAGAGTACGAAGAAGGAGAAAACAATTCATTCACAACTTCCATGCTAAATAAAGGTTGATGGCCATCCCATCTCACATTGATCTCCTCAAAATTATCTAAATCTCAAAGATTATGGGGGTGGTCGTAGGTTTTTTATTGATAATTAGTATTCAACCATAGCTTGAGTATTAGCAACATCTAGTCAATCAACCTTTTTCCTAATAAGGGCAAAATTAGTCTTAAAAACTACGTTTTGGAAGTGATTTCTTAAGTGCATCTCATGCTTTAAACAAAATCATAGTACTCACTTCCCTTCAAAGCTTCGGATGATAAATGCAAGTTTATAAATTTTCATTTTATTCTTCTTGGATGGTTTCATTGTTGTTATTAGCCCAAATTTCCTATCCTTCCATGCCATCTAAGGTATTCTCTTATTACCATGCGTTTTATTTCATTGTTTTCTCAAACGTACTTTATTACTACTTAAACTCCTTTCTTAAATGTATATTTCGATTTTATAAAGGGATGCTCCATTTATAAAGGTACCCATAGGTCAAAAAAACTAGAATTTTCTGTTTTGATTTAACTTTCTTTTGAAATTTCCGCAACTTGTGCCATTGTTTCCTATCCATTTAGTCTACTGAAGAGCTAAGCCATTTCCTAATAAGGTTCGACTAGTTCATCGACTTCAACCTGGTATACCCGATACTAATGAATTCATTGAAATCCTGTGATATATAGTAATTTATTTTTTCCAAACATATCAAGATATGTATGCAATTTAAGGGTTGGGTATCCAATATTTGTTGCCACTATATCTGGACACTAACCTTCAAGGCTCCTACTTAATACAGGCATTTATTTGGTTCTACAGGATTTGGTTTAGATACAAAACCTTGTATCGAGTTGTTTAGTTCTTTCAAGCATACCAGCTATTGGCTGGCTCTATTTGGAGACTAGGGTACACTTAGGTGTCCAAGAAAGGTCTAGTTTTTGCAATTTTAATCCTTGTGAGAAGGAGGTCTCACCCAAAGCACATTCCAGGACATCAAGCTAAGCCCTTAAGCCCTTAAGGAGAGTCTCGTCCCCTTTGGTAGAGTCTGAATATCAACCAGAAGGAGTACTACATGGATATAAGGTAGACATGTTAGATAGTAAAGTTATCAAAAAGGTTAGGGGTATTGATGTCCAGCTTTATCTAAATCCATAAATGCAAATTGATATATCACTAAAGTCTTCATTGTTATCTAGAACTAGGGCCCTGTTACATTATTGCAAGTTTTATCAGTGCCCCAGCAAACATAAACAGTAATGGTGTTCGACTTTATCTAAATCAATAAATACAAACTGAGGTACGAGGTTTATCCTATCATTGCAAGGAGAAACTCTGATAATTAGGGTGGTTATCCCTTCCAAAAGTTTGCATTCATTAGAGGGCTCATCGCTACCCTTTTTCCTTTTGCACAAACTCAATCATGCAAATCTTCAATAGAAACCAATTTTCTAGGGTTCTGGAGGAATGGGCTTGAATGACCGTATGGAGATTGAGGAGAGTCTTTTTAAGGGTTATGGATTTAGAGATCCCCCTTTGTGGCTGGATGGAATGAGCACCCATTCTATGTTAAATGGTGAATCCCTTTTGTATATAAACCTTGTAGAGTTATTCTTGGAAAAAACAATCTTAAACTGGGGGGGACAACTGTTATAGGCTTAGGCAATTTTGAAATAGAACCTATTTCTCTGGCCGACCATTTTCACACGCTCGAAAAGCTTTTTCTCAGAATTCCCATTGCCCAAAGCCAAAGGAAGACATGGAATCTTTCAAACTTGGTGTTTGGCAGCTTTGAGCTATGGAGAAAAAGCCTAGAATTTGTTAAGGAAGAGAGGCCAAGTTTTTATCTTTTGGAAATACTTCTTTGCACTGCAAAGAATGAGATGTATTGCTCCAAGGTCATTTTTGGACGAGTAGTTGGAACTATGTACCAAGTTTACTGAAGCAAGGGGTCAAAGATCATTCTCATTTTGGTGGGATGATTTATATGAACAAAACAGAGTCTGAGTTTCCTATGAAATATTAAATGAAGTCTAGGTACCTTTTAGTAGCTGGTTGAATGTATAAATACTTGTTGAAGATCGATTTGGGTGTAGGAGTTAAGTTCCCAATCTAGTGAAGGCCAAGTATCTTACTATTTGTATGCTGGAGGTGTATTATTTATTGAGCATGGTCCTATAGCTTCTAATGGTTATGGTACAATTTGCAACGCTGAGAAAAGGAGAGGTTGCTCACTGAAATTTGCTATTGTTGAAGTTTATAAAGGCTGGTTATTACGCCAAGCTCGAGTTTCCTTGTTGTTGTACGTGTTATCAACGTCCTAGAATATTCCTTCAAGCTACAGTGAGCTGGTAGGAGCTGATATGAAAGACGGTGGAAGAGCATAAATGATGTTAAGCTCATTCTTTGACTCCAGGTTCCACTGTGCACTCATTTTCTGACTATGGCTCTACTATATATACACATTAAAGTTCTAAATATCAATATATCCATGCTTTGTAAATTGTGGACTCATATTTAATTAAAAGAAATAGGTTTTATGCTCAGATTTGTGTTTTCCATTTGGTTAGAGCTCTGACATGAACTCCAAATTGTTGTTTTTGTCCCCAGCAAGTTATCACTTAGTAGATGCACATGTTAAGCATGGTCCCTAGTGGTTTTTCATGAGGTATCTCCATTCATAGGAAAAAATAGGTGTTGTTTAGTCTTTTTTTTTTTTACAAAAAGTTTGAAAGTAAGAGTGTTGGAATTATCATTTATGTTAGAAATAGATTCAGTATCATTAAAAAAATTTAGTACATCCAAAATTTTGAAACTGAAAAATTGTAATCCGTTTTCTAAATATTTCCCTAAAATTTTATCAAAATGGTCATAAAATTTCCATTATTTTCTACTAAAAAATAACACATCTTTATACTAACGTTTTTGGTTATCCAGAAAAGCTTTGATGTAACGAGTATAGGGTATTTAGCAGTGAATCTTACCGAATAAGGATAAAAGTAAATTTGTTAGAGTGAGAGAAAAACCTTCACTAATTTGGAACAGATAAGGTGCACAGGTACCGGTATCATATGCATGCTAAGTCCTATGAATGTGGTCTAATGGTTAGGAGGGAACGTTTGGTCTTGCAGGTCTTCTGGTCCAATCTTGGGCAAAACAATGTATGCCTGAGAATAGAGGGTACAACTTCTGCAATCTAGGATAATAACATTTCAAGAATTAGGGAGATAGGTTAGACAAGTATATTGAGTTTCAAAATTGGGTTGGGATGGAATGATTGGCACCATATAGCTTCTAATCACTAATGGTTATTAGATACAACAATCAAAATCCAATGAGAATATAAGGATCAAATTACAAATCAAAACTTCATGTAATATAATTGTTGAACAATTAAAGATTCAAAATTCCATTTTAATATGAATATAGGAGCAGGTCGGCTGGCGGTGGTTGAGCTAGGGTTCTGAGAACGAAACCCTCGACGGCGCTGACAGCACAGCGGATCGGGTTCAGGCTCTGCACAAGAATCTCTGCAAGCATGACAGCGCTGAAGGGGATCAGCGAAGGACAATGGTTCCACCCAAGGAAAATTTTAAGGATGGAAATTTTTCTTGAAGTTTAGAAACATTGGTGAATCTCATTAATCCCTAATATGCAAACTATAAAATGTTTATTGATATATTTGTAAAATTATTCAAATTTATAATGATTTTATATATAGTCTCTATATAATGTTGGCGATTTTAAAGGTAAAATAATTTTATATTTTAAATTTGGGCGAATCACCTTTTATAAAAATTGGAAATTAGCGTATCTTTTTGTGGAAAAATCATGGAAAATTAGCCCACTGGGCGAACATTAGCCCCTGAAATTTTCCATGGTTCCACCTCAGGGGGGGACGTCAAAGCCCTCCCCCTCACGGCACAGCCCAGGACCTGAGGTCATTTTTGGGTCGATTGATCCGGACATTCTCAACAAAGGGAAGAAGCAACAGGGAAATGACAGTGATCCACCAGAAGAACAAGAGACTCAGGCGAATAACCCGAAGGTCACCTCATCTACCTGTCGACCGGTAGCCAAGGAAAGGCCGCGAATAGAACTTCCCAGAGATAAGATCGACAGCAAGATCCAGTTTATGAAGGACCATGCAATCATTGGAAAATTCATAGGGTTTTGGCCAACCGAACGGGCCTTAAATGGTTGGATTGCAGCAAAGTGGAAGCCTAAGGGAGATGTCACTCTCCAGCTGGGGCCGAAGGGCTTCTTCACAACCATATTCTTCTGTTTGGAAGACAAATACAGGATCCTGGGAGGAAGTCCGTATTTCTTCAACTCGGCAGGTCTCTACATCAGGGACTGGATGCCCAGATTTAACCCTGACAAGGAAGATCTCACTTGGGCACCTGTCTAGATCAGATTATACTCATTCCCCGATGAATACTGGGAAGAAGACTATCTAATGGGCATAGGAAATGGGCTGGGACAATACATCAGGGCAGCAGAAGAAACAAGAACCCGTAAGTACATTTCCTATGCAAGAATATGTGTATTTATTCGACTGAATGAAGCGCTTCTTGAGTCAGTAACCCTTGCCCATCGCGACGAGGAGTGGATATAGCCTATTGATTATGAGCATGTGCCTTTCAGGTGCAGGAGATGCCATGCACTAGGGCATCTGTTTTGGGATTGCCCTCTCAATGTCAAAGATAGCTCTCCTGAATCTTCTGAATCCCCATCTCAGGATGGCTTTACCAAAGTCTCAAATAGAAAGCGCTCGCATAAAAAGCCTCAGAATGGGTCCAAACCCCAGCCTTCCAAACCCCAAAATCCTGCTTCCAAGAACAGCTTTGAGTCCCTAGGTGATTTCTCAGATGATCATCCCCTTGATACTGACAGTATCCCTACACGCCCTTCCTCTTCCTCCCACCCCCCTCCATCCAGCCCCCCACCCAAGTCTAAATCTCCCATTATCATCCCGACCATCCTAATCAGGCATCAGGAAAACTCAGCGGAGATCCTTAAGGAAATGGAGGTGGATGGGAAGTTGATCCCCCCTCAGGATTCAAATACCCATAAAGAGGAAACCAGTCATGTGAAAAATATGGAGGAAGAACCAGAAAGCATAGATCTACACGGCCTGGATATTATTGAACTGGAGCTATGTTGCAAAAAAAAGGCATATGAAAAAATCTCTGAGTCGGATATAGATAAGTTGGAAGTGGTCATCTCCAGAGCGTTCCACCAACACCAACTGGGCATACAACCTGGCAGCACTTGGGATGGCAGCCCGCGTCCAAAGGACACCGAAAAAAGGGGGAGGAAGACAGATCTCCAGAGAACAATAGAGATTGGAAAAATCCTGGTAGATTCTGGTAGATATGCGAATCTAACGAAGTACTAAAGCCCTGCCCAAACTAGTTAAATCATGAAGCTCGTATCATGGAATTTAAGAGGGCTTAATAGCCCAGGAAAATATAGGATGTTAAAAAACATGATCAAGATGGAAAATCCACAGAAGTGTTTCCTCCAAGAAACCAAATGCAATAGTACCACGCTGGGTCGCATTCTCTCAAAGGCCTAGCCAGGATGCCGATCTGTGGCTGTGGACGCCACGGGAGCCTCTGGTGGGCTTGCTATAGCGTGGAACACCCAGGCTGTAACGCTCACTGACTTCCACGCCTCCCATCACCTCATTGAAGCCGCCTTTCACATTCTAGGCACCAACATACATGCGAACTTATCCAACTTCTATTTTCCGCAGGACTCTGGGAGTAAAAGAGCGCTCCTTGACACCATTGAAGCGCTAAGCACAAATAGGCAGCATCTATTTTGGATCGCTATAGGGGACTTCAACATGATAACCAAAATAGAGGACAAGATAGGAGGCAGATCCATATTGGAACCTAAAGTAGATCGCTTCAAGGACTTCATCCAAAACGCCTCTCTCATAGACATGCCATTCTGCAATGGCACCTTTACCTGGAGCAATCACAGAGGTGGAAAGCATCAGATTTCTTCTAAACTAGATCGCTTCCTGATCTCGGATAATGCGGTGCATCTCGGAGGTGATCTCACCGCAGAAATCTTGGCCCACTTCGGGTCAGATCACTGGCCAATAGCTTTGCAATGGCAGCGACCAGGGGATAGAAGCAAAAGACCTTTCCGGTTTGAGGGATTTTGGCTAACGCATCCAGCATTCAAGGACTTCGTCAGAACCATATGGGCCTCCTTCATCCCACCAGAAGGCTCAAAAATGTTCCAGCTACAGCAAAAACTGCGATTTCTAAAAAGTCACCTAAAACGCTGGAATTGGGAGACCTTCGGGAATATTTTTGAGGCGCAACAGGAGCTCAATAAGGAGCTGAAGGATCTCCATCAGAAAGTAATAAATGCAGGGCACACAGAGGCAACCTTGGACAAAGAATGGAACACAAACAACCAGCTTGAAGAAAGAAGGAAGCAGGAAGAAATTTACTGGAGGCAAAAATCAAGGGTCAGGTGGCTAAAATAAGGGGAGCGCAACACCAAGTTCTTCCATAGAACTACAGTGCAGAGAAGGATGCATAATAAGATTTCTTTTATCCAAAACCAAGAGGGGGTAAAAGTTGAGGAGCATGAGAAAATAGAAGAAATCCTCCTCAATCACTTTCAGCAGGTACACAAAGAGCAGGCAGTGGATCGGCAGAGGGCGATTGGAAAAATCACCAGCAACATCCCCAAACTGGTTACAGAGGAACATAATGAGTTACTCATGCGCCCAATTCAAACCCAGGAGGTAGACGAGGCGATGGCGCAGCTCAAAGAAGGTAAGGCCAGTGGACCAGATGGTTTCACTACCACGTTTTTTCATGTTTTCTGGGATTTGATTAAAGTGGAGGTTTGGCAAGTAGTTGAGGAATCCAGAGCTCTACGCTAGCTTCTCCCCTCCCTACTTTCATCACTCTCATCCCCAAAGAGGAGAACTCCATAACTCCTGATAAATTCAGGCCCATTGCTCTCTGTAACGTCATTTATAAAGTCATTTCCAAAGTCATTGCTAACAGATTAAAACCTCTTCTACCCATGCTCATCTCTCCAGAGAAATCAGGTTATGTCGAAGGCAGACAGATAATGGATGGCATTATCCTCACACACGAAATCATCCATTCGCTCAAGCAATCCAAGCAAGCTGGTATGTTACTCAAACTCGATCTCTCCAAAGCTTTCGACAAGCTCAACTGGTCTTACATTCATCATATGTTGAAAGCTTTTGGGTTTTGTTCCACCTGGGTTCGTTGGATCATGAGCCTTATCACCTCCTCCCATTTCTCCCTCCTTGTCAATGGTTTTCCCTCCTGTTATCACTTAAGAATTCTAATACCAAAATGTCTCACATTAGTTTATGGTAAAAGTCAGTGCTAGTCTAAGTTTGATGTTTGTTTGCCTTAGATTTTGAGTCTTAGAATTCTTGAGTCAAATATGCATTATCATTCATCACTGGACATTCTCATTCATCACCGGTCTCATAGCCATGTGTCCACATGAGCAGTTATTTATGCTGCCTTTATTTAAACAAGTGCCAATCTCAGAAACATCTTATCAGGTTGCAAGTTTCGAAAGGGAAAGGTCAGGTCAAAGAAGGTAGAAGTGAATCATCTACAGGAGAATAATTCCAAAGAAGAATAACCAAGCCAGCATGAAGAACATTTGTAGTTGAAATATATCACATAAGCAAGTAAGGTTGAGTCCAAAGTTTTGATGAATTACCTTTTGAAGTTTACTTTAAAAGGATGGTGTCTATGTTTTCAGCTTTGAAAAACCTCATGGTATATGGGAAAGTCATTTCAAAACAAAGGACAGATCAAGGAAGTCAAATTTTTGGCCTTAAACTGTGGTTTTTGTAATTACACAGTGTTTTCGCAGCACGCTACGAAACCCCTGTAGCAGCCTGTTTTATCAGAGAAAAATTGTCTTTACTAGTCAACTTACAAAAGCTTTCCTGAGCAGCTGAAAACTCCATTTTGACACATGAAAGAGGTTTTTCTTCCTAACATGATACAATACAAAAACCTCTTTCAGTTTCTTCAAATTAATTCTCCGATGGGAGGAATTTATGGTTGAACTTGCGCTACAAATCTACTGTAGGTGCAGTTTTTCATCTCTTGTTTGACAATTGTTTTTCAAAGACATATTGTGAGCGGTAGGAAAGCTTTTTCAAAAAACAAAGAGATTTTTTTGTTCAGCACGGATTGGTTCACAGAAACCTCCTTCAGTTTGTCCAAATAATTTTTTTATCAGAAGTTATGAGCTCTGTCCCAAGACCTATTTTTCAGCCAGAACAGAGCAAGGGACATTTTCCTAGTTTCTAGGAACAACAAATGGATGAGTCATCAAGGGACAGTTGGAAGGTTATGGGCTTCATCAAGTTCGACATCATGGATTTTTAGGTGTCAAATAATGTGTTAAATGTTTATATAAGGTTTTTTTGATCATAATGAGGAGTTAGACTCCTAATTGTT
>APFE031668525.1:305351-319134 GCA_000404065.3 Pinus taeda
TGGATTTTTTGATAACACCTCCCACCCTTTCAAACCCTCCAGAGGCATAAGGCAAGGGGACCCCCTCTCCCCCTTCCTATTCGTGATAATGGCTGAGGGTCTTGGCAGACACATCAAGCAGGCCCTCCAGTCTAATCAGCTCAGAGGAATCTCTATCCACAATTCCCCGGCCTCCTCTCATCAGAAATTTGTTGATGACACCATGCTCTATGGTTACCCCTCGGCTCAGGAAGCCTCTTGCTTGAAATCCCTGCTCAACGACTTCTCTGAAGCCTCTGGCACTCATGTCAATAACTCCAAATCACAAATCTTCTTCTTCCACACCCCTCCGTCAGTTAAATCCACCATCTCCCGTATCCTAGGCTTCCAAACCGCCTCTCTCCCATCCACTTACCTTGGAGCTCCCCTTACTGCCTCGGCCATAAAGCAGCCTGCCTGGCGATCTCTCCTTGAGAAGCTCGATTCAAAAGTCAACCTATGGACTCACCGCTCCCTCAATCTAGCTAGTCGGGTTGTGCTTATTAAGTCCATCCTCCAAGCCATGCCTCTCTATCTTTTTTCTATCCTTGCGGCACCAAAATGGGTATTAAAAAGATTGAGAAACCTGCAGCGTGACTTTTTGTGGGTAAGCTCAGCCACTAATCGCAAATGGACACTAGTGAAATGGGACACTGTATGCAAGCCCAAAATCAAAGGCGGCATCAGAATTAGAGATCCAGAGTACAGCAACACCATCATGAATGCAAAAATATGGTGGCAATGGATAACTAATCCAGACAAGTTATGGGCCAAAATATGGACCGCCAAATACACCAACAATATGCCCCAAGCAGAGCTCATAAGATTCAAGCCCAAAATCAGTGGGTCACTTATTTGGAATGCCGCCAAACAGCATCATCAGCTCATCCAGAAACACAGCTTTTGGGAAACATGGAATGGTCACAGTGCTAGATTTTGGAATGACGCTCGAAACCAACTGCCGAAACTCTCAAGTGTTCTTCCTTCAATGATCATTCCGAACAGACAGGAACAACAGCATGCAACCGTCCATCAATTCTAGGAACAGGGAGCGGTAAATGGATTCAGGAAGTGGCGACCGAGCAATCAGATAACCAGTATCACAAGCATTCAGGAAGTAGCAGCACTTGAAGACGAGTTAAAGAAGAGAAGCATTCGGTATGAGAACAGCGAGGATATCCTCAGATTGGGCTACCTCCCCAAAGGATCATATTCCACTTCTGAAGCCTATAATCTTATAGGTGACTCCACCACCAGGCCAGACCCTCTATGGGAGCGAATATGGGGCTTCAAAGCTTGGCCCAAAATATCCCATTTCCTCTAGATGGTAGGGCACAAAAAGATTCTCACCTGGGATAAGCTGAGGAGACGCAATTTCCAAGGTCCTTCGATATGCCACAACTGCTTTAAAAATGAGGAAACCTTACAGCATCTTCTGGATACATGCCCAATCACCAATCAGCTATGGGAGAAGGTTGGTTTCAAGTGTCAAAAAAGATGTAAAGGACCTGGCGACATCATAGATACCATCCGTCAGTGGCTGAAAAGCCCCTATGATTGTGCGATCCTCAACTACATGTGGAACATAATCCCAGGCACAGTATTATGGAACATCTGGAAGGAAAGGAATAGGTGCATTTTCAAAAACCAGAGCTCGCCCATTGAGGAAATATGGAGCAGACTGCATGGCAATCTCAGAGAAACCATGCTTCTGAAATCATGGACTAAAGAAGATCTCCCTACCACAGATAATGAGAAAAACATCCTGGACAACTGGAAGCTGGAGCTGCCATAAGAGAATGCCACTCATCAGAAAATGAAAGGTAATATCAAGGAAGTTAGAAATTGGATTGCCCCACCCACCAACTCATACAAACTCAACTTTGATGGAGCCTCTAAAGGCAACCCTGGGCCAGCAGGATTTGGTGGTATCATTCGTAATCATAATGGTACGCCCCTGCAGATCTACTTCGGCAATATAGGGTGGGACACCAATAACTCCGCGGAGTTGGAGGGACTCTGGCAAGGGCTCTTAGTTGCCAAGCGACTCAATCTTCAACCGTTGATAGTGGAAGGCGATTCCCAGATCATCATCAACATGGCAACGCGCATTCATAATGGCTCTCAAGCTAGAAAAGTAGCTGACAGTTGGAGACTAGAAGCAAGGCTAAACAACATTGCTCATGAGCTGCGCAATCACAAAGCCCTCTCCTTTCATCACACCAGAAGAGAAGGTAATAAGATTGCTGATTTCCTAGCCAATATTGGGGTAGAAAGCAACCAACCTTTCCAAGCAGGAAACTTGGACATCATCCCTAGCAATCAACAGACTCAGGAATGTGAGAATCTCCTCCAAAGAGACATTGAATCCCCGGATGCGGGTGCTGGCACGTCACAAGGGGTCGAGCCACATGCCCAGCATGTGTCGCCCCGTGCTAATAATAATGGTTAATGGGAATGCGCCGCCAAGGTTCAATATTCTGCAGCCCTAGCGCTGGGCATTCAATGCCGAGCAGAGTGAATAGATGGAGTTGCAGATTGCAGTTATTGCTCGCTCTCAATGAGGGAATGAGGCAGGATATCAAGGGGCGGATGAGCATATACGAGCTCATTGGCATGGTGAAGCTGGGGAGGTGCAGACGCAGAAGAATTCTGGGTGGGCGGTTATCCTACCACCTCGACAAGCAGTCTTGGCTTTCCGTCGCTGCAATTCAGGTACGAGCCTTAGGTGGGAGCGGAAATTCAAGAACATTCAAGGAAAACTGGTTACGAGGAGTGAAATTCCTCCCTCAAGCAAAGGCTGCTCAGAGGTTGTCACGCCTGAGTGAGACTTGTGGTGAGATCCGCCTTGTGGTTGGTCTTACAATTCACCTCAGGTTCACGAGGGAAACAGAGGGGTGTCCATGGCAAGGCTGCGGGAATGACAACCAAGCAGAAGAGGACCTAGGCGAGGTTCATCCTCTCGCCCTCCGACAGTGGATGAGCACCATCACTACTGTTGCTGCTGCTGCTACAGGTGGGCAAGGGCTACACCAATTCAAGCTGGGCAATTCATGGAGGTTGGCAGCTCAAGTGAAGGGGAGCCAGTTCTTCCAGCATTCATCTCGGTTGTGTTCACCCTGGGTAGCTCAAAGGATAATGCAGGTATCAATGCTCATATTTCAGTTCATTTTACTAAAGTTCCTGAAGGGAATGATGGTGGGAAGCCTCCAGGATCGGCGGAACCACCTCCAGAGCGCACTAGGGAGGAGAGCCATGTTCTGCAGCCACCAATTGAGGTGGGCACCTCAGGGAAGGAGATTCTGCATGCCCCCTCTCATCCCCAGGCGCCGGAACTTCAGGGCACTACAAAGGATCCATGGACCACCATGTGGGAAGGAGTCCCTGAGGGCCAGGGATGGTGCTATATCGTGGAAGAAAAAAGTCTCTGCGATGACTGATCCTCCAACGCGCGCACCGGCACATGCCTTTCTCTCTCAGCTCGGGTCCAGGATAAAGGTCTCTGCGGGTATTTGGGTTTTGGTCATCACTGTGTTTGTTCACTTGCAGTTTTTCATACTGTCTTGTTTATGTCGGTCTTGTTTACTCTTAGTTTTTAATACTGTCTTTTACATGTCGGTCCACTGTAAGTTCTCTGTCGGTCCACAGTCAGTTTTTGATGGAAGCCCCTGCGTGGGCCATCATGTTCATGTTTAACTCAATGTGGTTCCATGTTCTGTTGCCTGTCAATTCATATTGCTTTCCAGACTCAGTAAGTTTTTGGAGGAATTTAGGTGCTGCCCCTGCGAGGGAGCTTTTTGTTTCAAAGCTAAGCTATCCAAGGTGCCACTGCTGGCCCTGGACGTCCTGTGTCACTGCTTGTAAAGTTTACCTGTAAATATAATACAATAGACTAGCTAGTTTTTTTTACCGAGAAAAAAAATTGTTGAACAATTAATTAAAAATCCACAAAAAATGGATGAATTATTCCTACTAATAATCTACCGATAATACTACTTATATCAATCTCAAACTTGAATAAATATTTAGAAAATAGTTATGACTTGTAACAAAATCTTATTAACCACATCTTTGTAATAAAATCTAGGAACTAGGTTGCTAATCCTACCAAAGTTACAGTAGTACCTATCCTGGGATGGTTCCTTGCCTCCTTAGATGAGGTACTATAAGAGAAAAATGATACTACTGAATTAAATCCAAGTGTAAATAAATGAGACATCTACAACATGCCACACAAGTCGTACATGGTAGTAGTACTACTGACTATAGAGTTTCCCCACATCTCCATGAGAGAGATTGAATGCTTCTTATTTATTGCCTTCTCCTCGGGCTATTCTAAGACAAATTAACTTTTACATAGGTAGTTTTAAGAATATTTAAAATTTAGGCTCATTTCATATTTCTAGTTGTTTGGATGCATCCCTTTAGCATACTTAGGAAAATCCGGCAATAAAATAAAACCTAAATTAGTGATATTTCCTCATGTATCATGATCTCATTCATTTCCAAAGCTCATTTCCCAATATATAGGTTGGAGGCAGTTGAAGTCATGTTGGCATTGTTATGAAATTAATGACAATAATTTCCTCTCAATTCAAAACAAAATCCAACTATGATTATGTTGTCACTGTTTTACAGGTGGTTGCAGATGTTTTATATATATATCTCATATACCAACCATGATTATGCTATGGGATCCCTATGCTGCAATAAACTATAAAAACTACCAATCCACAGTAAGTATCAAAATGATCCTTTTGTTACCAAATTGTTAACAAATAATAATAAAACATAGCTAATTAACACCCTTTTGGTAAATTTACTTTTGTACACAAAATTTATGGATAGTGTAGGAAAATATAGGTAAGAAGGGTATGTTGTGGGTGGCCAAAAGGGTGCAAAAAGGTGTCAAACAAGGGGCTTGTCAATAAGTACCTTTTTTTTGGCCACGAGAGGGGGGTGAACATAGATCTATATTATATATTGAAAGCGATACAACAAATGAAGTTACGGTACAAGTCGTTGCTACAATTCCATCTCCATGGTCATTGAGCTCATCCTTTTCCATCTGTTCTTGGTTGGAAAAAGAAAGCAAATATCTCCATATCGTGGCAAGAATAATATGGATTCTTAGCTAGGATTATGGTTTCTCTTGTGTTGATGCCCAATGCTCAATTCATAGTACAAGATGACAAAAAAACTGTTTGATTGCTTTCCACAACTATGAGCATGCTTGATAGTAGACTTACTATACTCCATTCTCATTGATATGGCCTCTATTTATAAGAAGATAGTGAAGGCTAAGAGATAGGTTCAAAGAATAGGAAGAAGGAGAAAACAATTCATGCACAAGTTCCATGCTAAATAATGCATGATGTCCAACCCATCTGTCATTGATCTCTTCAAAATTATCCGAATATCAAATATTATGGGGGTGGTCATAGGTTTGTTATTGACAATTAGTATTCAACCATAGCTTAAGTATTAGCATCATCTAGTATTTCACCCTTTTTCCTAATAAGGGCATAGTTAGTCTTAAAAACTATGTTTTGGAAGTGATTTCTTAAGTGCATCTCATGATTTAAACAAAATCATAGTACTCACTTCCCTTCAAGGTTTCAGGTGATAAATGCAAGTTTATAAATTATCATTTTATTCTTCTTGGATGGTTTCATTGTTGTTATTAGATCAAATTTCATATCTTTCCATGCCATCTAAGGTATTCTCTTATTACCATGGGGTTTATTTCATGGTTTTCTCAAACGTCCTTCATTACTACTTAAACTCCTCTCTTAAATGTATATTTCGATTTTATAAAGGGATGCTCCATTTGTAAACGTACCCATAGGTCAAAAAAACTAGAAAAAGATGCACGTAGTTAGCTTTTAGCACCCAAAAATTATGTACTTTTCAGATTTGCACAAGTTGACCAAAATAAATCATCAAAATGCATGTTTTCCACTAACAACACCTCATTTTCCACCTTCATTACACCTATGGAAACATATGAAGAAAACTTGGATATGGAACCATTAGCAATAATACACTTTTTACCCCTAACAAGTTGTGGCTAGTGTAGAAAGTACTCCCAAAACCTACATTGGCCCATAAAAATCTTAATTTTGTTTATTTCTAACCATAATGTTCTAGAAAAGGAAAGTAGAACTTATAAATGAAAATTTTAAGACTTTAATTTCTATTATTAGCCTTGAATTTATCAATTAACCTTGAATTTCTCAATTAACCACAACTTTCATGACCAATTCAAGTTGCTTTAACCACTACTTTCTTATAAATAAAGACTTGAGGTCTCTCCATCTATCATCCATCCAAAGAGAATAGGTACATGCTACCAAAATTATGCCAAAAAATCTCAAATATTCCTTCCTCTTGATGATAGTTTTTGGATCTTCATGCTACTTGCAACCAAGGAGGGAATCAATGTAAACCATGGAAGCAAATGATCCTTTGAAGGAGGAGATTGTGGAGCCACTTCTTCATCAAAATTTTCTTTGTAGGTAAAAGTATGTATACCTTCTATTAGAAATGAAGTTATTATTTATATTCTCTAAATAATTATAATTATATTTAGGTTTGTAGTTCGTTCATTTAGGTTCCTTTTATATGGATAGATTAGGGTTCAACGTATCATAAATATTCTTTGGAATACATTTTTGATGTTTTGAGATTCATGCTTGTTTATATCTAAGTCACTACCCTTATATTAGAGAAATTTTACACCATTGTTATAGTTTACTACCAAAAAATTGGCAACTCCATTAGATCAAATAAGCATTTATTATTGCTTGGTTGTGGCCATGCATTTACTTTGTTTAGGTAAACAGGGTATTCTGTACAAGATGAACACCTTAAGTAACCAATCACACGACCAGATTAATAATCACAACAAAAGATTTTTTATGGGGTTAAAACCCTCTAAGAAGGAAACAATCCAGGACGCCAACCAACGTGCCCACTTGAGGAAATTTATTAATGAAAAAGAAAATATTCTACATAAGGGACTTGTCACAATAAATCATCAACCATGACCCTCCATGCCCTCTAAATAGAGACCAAGGAACAATTGGGTGTTAAGCCACAAATTAATAGCCATTATTATCAAGGAGACTATGAGCCATTATATCACTCTATGTCTATAGAATATCATGACCATCAGACTACAATGCCACTAATGCATACTAAAGAAATACACTAAAAACACACTTTTACCAAATAGATGCATTAGACTAAGTTGAACTTAATTAACTCCTAATTGTCTAAATATCCTAACATCACCCCTTAAAAACGACTTGGGATAGGATTGAAGGATCTACAAAGGTGAAATAATGGGAGAAGGAAGAATGAAATAGAGCCTATCTCCCTACTCTCTTCCTAATGGTGAAAAAGTACCAAAACCCTTACTTTTCCTATTGTTGTGGGGATGTTTCTTCTTTGGATGTTTGCTTTTATCTTTATTTTAGGCCACTGGGGCCTTGTTAGATGTACCTATAATGTTAATCATTCCTATATGTCCTTCATGGTTTCTGAAGACCTGTGTTACATTTGCATAGATGTTTAGATATCATTTAGATATCTAAACACCAAACAACAACATTGAGATTTTTCTTTCACTCAACCTATAACATATTGCATCTATCTTCATCAATTCTCTTTTTCCATATGCTATCCACTTATGACATTTCCTTTGCAATATTTGGTGCATTTTCTAGTTATAGCTCATTTATAAGTTATAAATGTCTTCAAAGTTTCACTTTTAATTGAGTATTAAAATGAACATATTGGTTCTCTTATACATAACTATTTTTCACACCACCCACTTTCCATAACCATTAGGTAGGGACCTATAGCTTCAATTTTGCTTTGCTTATTTAGTAAAATATTGCCGAGACTTTAATTTATTGAAAGTTGTCGAATTTACAATTTGTGAAGTCTCAAGGTCTAATTTTTAAAAGTCTAATTCTTTAAAGGGTGCTAGCTCAATGGAAGAGCACCTGCTTTACAAGCAGGAGGTTGGTGGTTTGATTCCATCATGCCATTGCATCCATATGGAATGATGACGATCAATTTTTGGTGACAGAGGTTCTTTTGACCATCACAGATGAGCTTTGGTGACATTTTTCAACCCTCACCAAAATATGAAATGGTGAGGGTCAACGAACGCCACCATATTTACGCATCAATAGTGATGACCCTCAAAGGTCCATAACCATAAATTGTTGTTGTTGATATGAAATGGTGACAATCATTGTTCATCATTATATTCACTATTTGTAACATACCTTGAATGTCACCACAACACCTATACTTCTAGAAGTGCGCTTTTGGTGATGGTCAATGTCACCATATATATGCACCAATAGTGACAGGCATGAAAGATCCATCACAATAAATCATTGTTGTTCATATGAAATGGTAATGGTCACTATCCTTCATTATAATCAATATTCGTGACAGAGCTTGAATGTCACCATAACACATATTTTTGGCGATGCCACCTTTGGTGATGTTCAGTTTTTGGTGACCAAGGCTATGGTCCATAACCATTTCTCATATGAAATGGTGATGGTTGCTATCCATCATTATAAATCATTATTGGTGATGGACTTTGAATGTCACTAGAACACCTATACTTTTGGTGATGCCACCTTTGGTGACGTTCAATTTTTGGTGACGGAGGCTATGGTCTATGACCATTACTCATATGAAATGGGAACGGTCTCTATCCATCATTATAAATAATTATTGGTGACAGACTTTTAATGTCACCACAACACCTATAATTTTGGCGACGACACCATTGGCGAAATTCAGTTTTTGGTGATGAAGGCTCTTTTGACCATCACCAATGAGCTTATGGTGAAATTTTTCGTGCTTCACCAATGACCTTTTATCTTGTAGTGCCTTCTCCTCCAAGGTACTGAAAATATTCTTGTCGTCGGTCATGTGGAATGAAGCTCCACTGTCCAGGTACCAAACAAACCCCACCATCGATGAGACCATACATGTGATGAGGGTGAAATCCAATTCGAACTATGAGGCCAGTGCCTCACCATCTGATCCCTTCAAGGATCCCTTCTTATATTTCTTATGTGGACAATTCATAGCATAATGGCCCACCTCATGACAATGAAAGAATCTCACTTTCAATTTGTCAATCTTCTTCCCACCATGGGAAGAACTGGATTTCGAATGGGATGCCTTCACTTTCCCTTTCCATGCCTTACTCTCTAAGGCTAGAATCTCCTCATCATTTTGTTTTGATGAAGATCCATCTCTGGTGCTTCTCCTTATCTGCTTCAGCATCAGATCTGACAAAAGTCGTTCCCAATCTGGAAGTTTCTCTATTCCATTTATTGAGTCTTGGTAGCTATGCTAGCTCTTCGGAAGACTGAGGAGAGAAAGACTCACCATGTCATCATTGGATGTAGTGATCCCTACACTTCCAAGCTCATCCCTGAAGATTGTAATATTGTTCAGATATGTAGACATCGTGTTGCCCTTTTCACACTTGATTTTTCGAGGCTTGTTTTTTAGTGCTAGCTTCCTCTGATCGTTGCTTTTCTGATATAGATCCTTCAATGTTTACCACATTGAAAACGATGTCTCCTTCCCATGGAGACTCGAGACTATGTGGTCTTGAACTCCCTCCAGAAGGATTCTCCTCGCTCTAGCCACACATTTCTTCCATTCCACCAATTCTTGGGCATTAGCAGCTCCTGGCTTGGGGACTTCTTGATCAATGAATTCCTTCAAACCATCGTCCTCTAATACTGCTTCGATGTGATCCTTCTAGGCTATATAATTCGAGCTTCCATCAAGGGAATACTTGAGTCTCAAACCTTTGAATGCCATTGGTGAAATTTGAGATGTGATAAGAATTCGAATTCTATAATCAAGAACTTCAAACTTCGAACTTCTAAATTCGAACTTCTAACTTCTTTGTATACTATTCTTCACTTTGATCACCTTTTCTTTGATACCATGTAGAATTTCCTACTGTAGATCACTCGATAATGTAATATACTAAAGAAAAATACTTGATCTACTTCTACAAACAAACTTGCAGACGCTTAATTGATTTTGAGCAAGATCAAACAAAACACATATAATAGAGAATGAGAAATCAATCACACATGAAAACAAAAGAATGCTCTGGGGAAATCCTCATCTAAAAACCTCGATCTCTGTATTATCATACAAGTGGAAATATGTCCAAATTACACAAAGCTTTAACTCACAAGCTATCTAGCTCTCAGTACAATCCCTCAATGCTACTCATAGACTAAATAGACACAATGCATGCCTTCCTCTAGTCCTCCAAGCCTCCTGTTTCCTTGCAGAATTTCTCCTGGGTCCTTTGGCTGCCAGCTGTATGAATTCACCTCTCAAACAACTCACGAAACGCAGAGGTAACTGTGCAATCTCCAAGGAATTAATTCCTTCTGCATGCAAGAGATATCCTCAATGGAATATTCCTGCAACTGATAGTACATTGTCCCATCATCTAATCTCAACTAGGTCTCTGACTAAACTGACATGCATGAGTTATTTATGAGAGAATATTCCATTATCTGAAGTGCAGTAGTTACACGCAGGCATGCATTAACTAATTGAACTCACAATCAGTTCAACAAACTATTGGAACTAATCTAACTAGACTTAACTCAGTTAACTAAGCTAACTAATTACAACTCAAAGTACAACTCATCCTAATCTCCTTAATCAAGGGATAACTTCCTCAATCAAAGGGGAAATTGTTGCATGTCTTCACATAGACTTCATTTTTTATTTTCTTCAGCTAATTAACTCAAGAATAATTAATTAATTATTTTTCAAATAGCTTCTAAAATCAAATTCGAATTTTAATCTTCAATTTTAGTTCAAGGACTAACTAAAATTGAAATGTATCTTGAAATGTTATTTATAGCAATTCTATTTTTAGCATTTCTATATTTAGCGTTTCTTGTTGCTATTTTCAACACTTCCACTGCTTGAACCTTACTATTTTCTCTTAAATATGATGTGATGGATGGCGAATTATATCCATAAAAATCCATAAATAGGGTCATTTTTGCTATAGTATGGAAAGAGGTGTTATACCACCATTTATCTAGAGGTAACCACTTGAACCATTGTGTTTCTTTATCCAATACAAAGAAGAAAAGATATCCTTCCAAACATTTTTTCACTATCTCATTTTCCTCGTTAGAATGAGGATGATAAGATGAGGTATGAGCTAGTTAAGTACCAAGACAAGAAAATAATTATGTTCAAAAGTTTCCAGTGAAAATGGGATCTCTTTCACTTACAATAATCTTTGGGTTTCAATGTAGCTTTTGAATTGTTTCCATAAATGAAATAGCAACTTTACTAGCTTTAAAAGGATGACATAATGCACAAAAGTGTGCATAATTGGTAATTCTATCAACTATAACCATGTTGACACTTGCGTAAGAACTTGAAATTAAAATTTACAACTAGTTATATCAATTTATGCTATTCCTTACTTGTGATTTCGGAGTTGAAAACTATTGAATCTCGCTAATTGCAACATAGTTTTGGGGATAACTCTCCACCAAACTGTAGGCTCATCTGCACATAATCTTTCTTAGACATCTAGCCACCCTCGAGCCCTCAATTAATGTACTACTGCCAAGTAATCCTTTGTCTCATAACATTTTTCTCGCAAGAGAATGGATGAAGGAATGATGAATCTAATCTTCCTCAGATTCCATTAAATAGACAAAAAAATGGAAAGGGGACCACATGCACACATTCCATGTGTCAACATGCAACTTTTATTTCTTTATTTTAAGTTTTACTTAATTTAATATTTCTCTTAGTTTAAATCTTTCTTATATTATTTATTTTTACATTTTGTTAACTTTAGTTTTATTTACTATTTTTATAGTTTACTTTTTTTCCTGGAAAAAAAGCGTAATTTTATTAATGAAAACAAAATTACATGTTGCATCGACTAAGAAACATAACATCATCTAGTCGAATGATTCATGATAATCAGAAACATATAGTACGAAAAATAATATACATGATGGGGGAAACTAGGCTTTTCTCCCCTTCTTTTTCTTCACCTTTCATCATTCCCCTTGAGAAAACATATAAGCCACAAATGCAAGTTGATTCCCAACATCCTATCTGGCATTATCATTGTCTAAATTTGAATTTTTTGATGAGTGCATACATTTATTCCCACTAGTGTCCCTTTCTTCTGGTATCATGTCTGATTGCAAAAAATGGTTTTGTGTTTCAGCTAGGTCTTGTGGGGTTTCCCCCTGTGCTTTTGATTTTGTTGGTGTCTCGTTATTCCTCTTAGGCGGGGTTTCATCCTCAACATCATCCTCTTCCTCTTCAGATTTAGGTGAGGGATAATCCCAACCTTTAGCCTATTTCCCAAACCTCTTCTCTCTTCAGGTGTCTTTTGTAGCTTCTGGACACCTATTATGAAGGTGCCTTGTTTGCCTTCAATTTCTACACCTGAAAGATGTGTTCTCTTAGTTTACTTTTTTTTTTTTTTGCTTTCTGGTTCATTGGAATTCCCTGTCAGTGGGTCCCAACTACATCCAGGTTCGGCAACGACTAAGGGGTGGCAGACAAACGCCGAAGGGGTCCACCCCCTCGGCCTATTTTATTGACCTACCCAGGCTTTTGGGAAATGATCCTGTGAACCCTCCCGATTGGCAGGCTGACTTGACCCGAATTGAAGCTAACTCTTGGGGCTAAGTGTTCTCTTAGTTTATTATATATTATAATTTATATAATATTAATTATATTATATATTATATTAACTTTGGATTAATATTAAGTAATATTTATTATTTACTATTTATTTTATCATTATTAATTTCTTTTATTGTTTATTATTGTATTTTACTGTAATTTAATTATATTATTATTATTTATTCTTTAGTTTTTATTATTATTAGGGGACATTACAACTCTTTCCTTGAAAGTTGGGTAAAAGTGTGATAAAATCCATTGAGGCTTCCTCGCAACACTGACTTGAAAAGGATAAAGGTTTAGGGTCTTAATTGTCTCAACTCTATTTTCTTAGAAAACCAAACATTCTGCCACAAGCTTGTAAATATCAGATTTAAGACCATCCCAAAAAAATTCCTTCTTTATCCTATGGTAAGTTTTCAAAAATACGTAGTTCCCTGCTAACGGGGAGGTATGCAATTCCAAAATCATATTTTTATTGAGTTGAGAATTCTTACAAAGATGTAAATGATCTATGTACCATAGTGAATCAAATTTCCATCTACAAGTATCATATGGACTAGGATATATCTACAACTTTTGATTGAGTGCCCACACATCTTTGTCATTCTTCAATTCATCCCTTGCCTTCGTTATCTAACCAGGTCAGATAATAGAAATGGCACAAAGCAATGCTTCCACATCCTCATTCTTTCTTGAGAGTGCATATGCAACAACATTTTTTTTTCCCTTTTTTTTAGATGATTTAAAATTCATAACCCAACATCTTTGTGATGTTAGGATATCCCGACACGTAGGAATAGTTAAGTATAACTTGGTCTAGTATAGAGTTAGGTAAAGTGTGTTTCTTTACTATGTACATTTGTAACATACAATCCGACGGTCACGATATCTAGTGATCTGAAGGTTCATTCTCTCCTCGGTGTTACCGACACTTGATCCGTGGCTTGACACCCGATTGGTCCATGAATTCTATTTAAAGTGCATGGAGGGTCATTTGTAGGTT
>APFE031668536.1:0-14484 GCA_000404065.3 Pinus taeda
AATTGCACTCCCTCCAATTGCCACCAAAAAACCAAAATCTTTAAATCAACCCCCCTTATCAATTTACTAGCCTAAAATATTTAATCCTAATTGGTCAACTCATCATATTGAAAGATCTACCGAATCTGACCCGAGAGAGCCTTCTCATACCTCGTAGGGCTAGCTACGAGGTGAAATGGTTTGATGTAGCCTTGAGAGTTTGTCTATCTCAGCCTAGGTGAATTCCAAGCGCTAATAGGTTTTAACCCCATATAGAAGTTACCTTTTTACGAATTCTAAAACACAGAAAATAAACAATGCGAGAGCATAACAAATAAAACACATATGCACAAAGATTTTCCCCTGGGTCCCAAAACTGGGACTACCAACTTGATTTTTCATTATGTTCCTTTCAATGTTATAATACATATTTATACATGCCGAAGCATCCAATATCATGGATCTAAAACCATCGCGTCTAATACCATGGACCGAAAACCATTGCATCCAAAAAAATGTGCGAAAATCATGCACAAAACCATAGATGGGTCCGCCCATCCTAACATAGGGTCCAAAACCAATTTTTTCTGGGGGTTACGGGTACGCCTCAAACCCCCTTTGACCCTCCCCCCGCTACACAATCAACGCAACGAAGGGGGGCTCTGCCCCCCTCTAACCCCTCAGTTAACTACGTGGGCTAGTTGTGGAAAGAATATAACACAACCCAAAAACCTCACAAGAAACCATATCCATTAGGTTGGCTATGTGACAAAGCAAAGCTACAAGTGACTAGACAATGTAAACTTAAGTTTTCTTTTGGGTCAGCATTTGTGGATGAGGTTGAATTAGATATAGTTCCTTTGGATATATGTCGAATTGTTTTAGGAAGTCCTTACTCGTATGATAGAAAAGCTATTTTATATAGAGTTGAGAACAAGTATATACTCGTTAAAGGTGGAATCAAATATATTGTAAGAGCTCATAAGCTCAAGAATAATTATACTCTCATAAACTTAGGGCATATCAAATGAATTGTAAATTGATGCAAACAATTTTTACTGATGGTTGTAAAGGAAAAGAAACCTGATAAAACCAATGTATTTGAGGGCTATGATGCTAAACAACAAGCTGATTTGGAAAAAGTTGTTTCAGAATATGATGTATTGTTTCAAGAACCTAAAGGTCTGCCACCCAAAAAGGAAATAGTGCATGATATTAATTTATAGTGAGATTCTCCATTGCCTAACATCAGAATGTACAGGTTGTTCACTTTAGAGAATCCAGAAATCAAGAAGCAGGTATAGGAGCTGCTCGAGAAGAGGTTCATTAGACCTAGCACATCACCATGTGGGTCTCCAATTGTTTTGGTGAAAAAGAAAGATGGCTCGTGGAGAATGTGCATTGATTACCGAGCACTGAATAAGATAACGATCAAAAATCGTTATCCCCTTCCTCGCATAGATGATCTATTAAATCAGTTGAAAGAAGCTGTTTATTTTTCCAAGTTAGACTTGCATAGTGGCTATCATTAGGCCAGCGTTGCAGAGTAAGACGCATGGAAGACTGCTTTCAAAACAAAATAGGGATTGTATGAGTGGCTGGTTATGCCTTTTGGCTTAACTAATGCTCCTGCTACTTTCATGAGAGTAATGAATGATGTACTCAGACCTTTTCTTGATGATTTTGTTATTGTATATCTGGATGACATTCTTATATTTAGCAAAACATGGGAATAACATTTAAATCATGTTAAGCAGACAATGGATGTTTTGAAAAGAGAAAAACTTTATGTTAAACTCTCAAAATGTGAATTTGGCAAAACATCTTTGAATTATTTGGGACATATAGTAGGGGGTGGTCAATTGAAGATAGATCCCTCTAAGGTTGCAGTCATTGTAAACTAGCCTAAATCCAAATCTGCTACAGAAGTTAGAAGCGTCTTAGGAGCAACACAATATTGGAGAAAGTTTATTTCTAATTTTTCCTTAATTGCAGCTCCCTTACATCTTTTAACAAGATTGAACAAGGTGTTTCAGTGGGGAGGAAAACAACAGAAAGCCTTTGACACCTTGAAAGAAAAGATTAGTATAGCACCAGTACTAGCACTGCCCGATCTTCAAAGACCATTTGAGATTGAAATAGATTCCAGTGACTATGCCATGGGAGCAGTGTTGATGAAGCACGGTAAACCCATATCTTATCATTCTGAGACATTTAATTCTGCAGTAGTTAACTATCCCACATATGATAAAGAATTGTATGCATTAATACAGAGTGTGAAAAAGTGGAAACATTACTTAATGGGAAAAGGGATAATTATACATACTGATCAACCACTTCAATATCTACACTCCCAAACTAAGTTGCATCAATCAAGACACTATAGATGGATGGGTTTTCTAAAATAGTTTCATTTAGTCATCAGATATAAAAAGGGCATACACAATAAAGTTGCAGATAAGTTATCTAGACCAATTATAAATGCATCTACTATACTTAAGCATAATTCAGTATTGCATGAGAGCTACATTGAGTAATATGCTCAAGATATAGATTTTAAAGATGTATATCCAAATTTAAGTCAAGGCAAATGAGTAGAATAATTGGATTATCATATTAAGGACCAACTCTTGTATCATTGTGGGAAGCTATGCATTCCACAAACTGAAAGAGTAAAGATAATTTGAGAAGCACACACTTCTCTAATATCAGGTCACTTTGGTGTAAGTAAAACTGTTGCACAACTGCAAATATTTTGTCATTGGCTGAAAATGAATGAGACAGTTTCTAGATATGTAAGAGGGTGTAGCATATGTGCTAAAAGCACACCCAACAATAGAAAACTAGGCTTGTACACTCCACTACCAGTTCCTTCTCATCCTTGGGAAAGTGTTTTTGCATGGATTTTGTTGGAGGACTGCCTAACTCTAGGAAAGGTCATGACTATTTATATGTTGTTGTGGATAAGTTCAGAAAAATGTGTATTTTAATACCTTGTAACAAACATATTACAGCTGAACAAACTGCAAAGTTTTTCTTCTAGCATGTTTGGGTTTATTTTGGATTACCCACTTCCATAATATCTGATCGAGATACCTAATTTATTGGGAAATTTTGGTCAAGTTTGTGGGAATTGATGGACACCAGGCTGAAGAAAAGCATAGATTTTCATCCACAAATAGATGGCCAAATAGAAGTGGTCAACAAGACAATGAACCAATTGCTCAAAGGCTATTGTAGCAAGCACCCCAATCTTTGGGATGAACATTCATGTTATGTGCAGCATGCTTACAACTGAGCTAAACATTCTTCTACACAAAGATCTCCTTTTGAGACCTATTTTGGTTTCACACCAAGGAATCCCTTGGATTTTGTCTTTGGTAAAGACATAACAGTTGATGGACACATTGATGTGGAAAAGGCAACCAAGTTCATTGAAAAAATCCAAGAGATTCACCAGGCAGTATAGGAACAGCTGGAAAAGAGCCAAGCCAAGTACAAGGCAAGGCATGACAAGCATCAGATGGAGCATAGTTTCCAAGTTGGTGACCCAGTCTGGCTATATATTAGCAAAGACCGCATGCAAGGTGAAGGTAAGAAGCTGAAGCCAATAAGGTATGGACCTTTCAAGATAGTTGAGAAAATTGGTGAGAATGCTTTCCGCCTTGATCTACCAGCTTACATGCACATATACTTAGTTGTTAATGCAGACAGCTTGAGACTATTTGAACCTTCATTAATTGAAGATCCCAAAGAGCAGAGTCAATTGCCTTCTATTGATGTTCAATTACCTGAATATCTTAATGAGTTGCAAGAGATATAGTTTTGGATAGAAAGGTAAGAACTACACGCAGAGGGGATGTTGAGTACCTCAAGATCGGTGTTGAGGTATAAAAGGTGTATTTTTAACTCCTATTTATCCTATATTAATTATCAACCCAGGGAAGATTTTTAATCTCAAGAGTGTACTTAGTCTGAGGCAGTCACTTGCTCAGGAGTAATGTTTTGCAGTATAGTGCTTTAAAATGCAAAGATAAATGGATGTTGGAAACAAAATATAATTGGAACAACAAGAAAATGAAATGTTCTGTAACTAAATCATTCACTCAAACAATCATCAGTTAAGGGTTCAGTAATGATAACTCTCTCCCTTGTAAACTGATGCAAATGAAAATCAATCATAGGCATGATCTCCAATCTGAGAACTTAGACAGCGGTAGTCAATGTCCTTTACAGTTGTAGATCCTTCAATCCATACTAAAGCAGATAAATGGAAATAGAAATTCAATTGACAGAAAAGGAAAAACAACTAAGTCTTATTGAAAAACTGAACAACAAAGCTTAATTTATCAGAAATGAATTAAACAACAGAGTTTATCCTAACAGAAATGAATTGAACAACAATCTTAATCCAACGGAACAACAAAGAAAATCAACTGGAACACACGACGACTATAAGTTAAACTGAATTAGCAACCTTATTCTAGTAGCATGAACATTAATCATAGGTATTAAAGGAATGACAATTAGAGTTATAATTGAATAGTAACTTAATTGAACAACAATCACAATTATAAGTGTGTAGAAATTAAATGAACAACAATCTGAATTAGACTGCGCAGTATTAGATCGGAATGAATAGCAGGACATTTCAAGTTATAGTTAATAATTTTGTCACCAACGCAATCCAATTATGATTTCGATATAGCAGATCAATTCCGCAAAATGTTCATAAACAAAATATTACTAAATAAAGTGAATTAAGGAAATGCAAAGGAAATCAAACCACACAAGACTGTAATTGTAAAATAGTCATACAAGAAGTAGGTGAATCCACTAGGGCTGGTTCCTTAGCCACCAATGAAGCACCGCTGAGTTTACTACAGGATTAGATAATGGAACAACAACTGAGTTATATATTAATCATGTATGGCAAAGTTTACAGCTATTGCTTTTCAAAGAGAGTCGATGATCAAAGTTGAGATTACAATAGTAATTTATGAAAAATGATAATACATGCCCCCCCGGGCTACAAGCGCTGTCCCTTTTTATAATAGCCAGGCGGATATATCAAGAGTAAAGATAAGCTTTGAAGCAGTGATCCCTCGGGATCAAAAGATCCCGAGGGATTCGCTCTATCTTTGATTTCTAGTTTATCATTTCATCTTCTTGCGCTGATGCCGTGCTTTCCCTTTCTTCTCCCAGATTATGCGCTCCAATCTTGATCTCCTTGTTTGGATATGGCTTCCTGGGGAAGGGACAACAATTGCTTCTACTTTGTCTTTTCCTTTTGAATAATGGTTTTCCATTTCCTTCATTTTCCGTATAGAAAGAGACAATAATCAGTTATTTTATATCAATCACAAATCTCCTTAATTCTACCATAATTGTTTAACATATTACCATTTTATAATGTAAAGGAGTTATGATTCGAAGGAAAAGATAAGGAAATAAATGGAAAATGCATACCTTTTCCATCACTCAACACACACCCCTGCTTACCCTTTTTCATGCCCTCATGAAAATCATGTAATTTACATGCAAGGTAGTTAGGGAATAGGCTAGAGAGGGATTTTCATGAAGTGGTTTAAAACTATGATGTGTAGCTAAAACTTCAAAAATGCACCCTGTCTGCCCTTCAGGTAATTCATAGATGGCCTTATATTCTACTGCAGGATACCAGATAATAGGGCTTCGAAATCTACAACCTAGCCAATACGGTCCTTCCCTCAAGATGAGGCTACTATAGGTAACCAGGCGATTGACAACTAACTTAAACTTTTTGTAATTGAATGGCTCTCTGTCCTGAATATTTCGATTGGAAGTCTTCCATCAAAGTTTAGGTGCTGCTACGGCATGGTCTTTGATAGTCAAGAAATATTCTACCCCTTGTTGGACAATGTCTTTAGGGATGGGCCCCAATGTCTGGATCACGCCCTCCGTTTTCATTAGGCTTTTATGCTTCATCCACAGTTGTAATGGGTTTTTCGGTTCACCCCTAACCCAAAGGTCTAACCCGTTTTCTTGTCTCTGAAAGGTGTTATGGGCCTTGAACCACTTTAACTAGTTGGCAGCAAACGAAATGAATGCTTGAAACTAGATATATCCCACAAAAGGTCTGGGATTCTTCTCCATTTCCTCTTCCAAGATAAAATTATGCAAATACAATTCACAAAGTAAACGCTGAACTTTGACTCTATAATGTTTACAACAATTTATAAAATCATCAACAGTTTTCAATTCTATAGGTTTCCCTGCCTTAACAGCTTTAATTTTTAATTGCAAATATCCTTCTAAAACAAAGAATAATTTTTGGCAGGGGCCCTACATGCTAGGACCTCTGTATATAGAGAAAAAAGAATATCCATTTGACTCCTTAGTGTTTTAATCTATTTGTTATTTTTTTGACTTTTTCCTCTACCCTTCGGCATTTATCGAAGGCCTCGCTCTCTGATGCATTGATGTTCTTTACTTGCTACTGTAACTTTTGATATTTTTCCCGAGGAACAGTCTCTTCTGTGAGCTTTTCTATAGTCTGCTAAGCCTGTGCCAGATCCTCTTGGAGTTTACTACTCTAGGGTCATTGTCCGTTGAAACACTTTTGGGTTGAAGATCTACCTCGATCTTCTTATTGTGAGATCTAGTTCCTACAGTCTGTGTCCCTTTATCATAAATTGTCTGGTCAATCATGACGCTAGAGGACAGTGCCTCTGTTTGGACATCCTTATTACAGACTGGTGTATCTTCTATTTGGGCCGTTGCGTCTGTAATAGCTGCATGCTGTTTCTTGCTGTCCTGAATGGATATGGGCTCGGTTTGAGTCCCCATGGCCTTCATTTTATGGGGTTTCGTTCGGGTGGCTGCATCTCTTGTTCTTGGGGTTATTTTTGAAAGTTTCCCCATTTTTAGGGCCCTTATTTGCTGTCTGAGTTGTTTTATTACATTTAGTAGCCTTTGTTGTTCCTTTCACAACCTCTTGATTTCATTCATCTTCTTCTTCTTTTTCTTGGGAGGAACAACTGTTTCATTGACTAGACTTGGTTGCTTAGTTGGGTTTTTTTCTTCAGGGACTGTGCCCTCACCCTGGCTTGTTTGCATATTTTCTATTTGGAACACTTCTTTGGTGTTCTTTTCATCCCGATTTGGTTCCTCAGGGGAGGTAACCCTGGTTTGATCTGCCACTTCCCGAGTGGCTTCTGCTTCTTCTTCTTCGTCATCATTCATTTCCTCGGATGCACTCTTACTGTGAGCAGAGTGTTCCATGACATGATTGCAAAAAGTAGCAAATTACTGAAATTGAGGCTTATGATGAAAATCACGAATAGATATGGAAATGCTATGAAATGATTCAAAAAATAGGGAAGAGGACAACTGTCGTAAGTAAAAATGCTTATGCTGTCATTATCCACTTTAACCATTATGATTGATTTTCAGACAATATTTCATGTGTAAGAGGTTCAAAAGGATTTTAAAGCATAATCTCATTTGAAATCAAGATAAAGATATAAGAAAAGGGTTTATAATGACTATTGATGTGTGAAAAATATGACTTCAATACCATCAGCAGAGCTCTGTTTCCCACAGGTGTTCATAACCTTGACAAAGTTGCTTTTTCACCCTTGGAACTATAATCCTTTATGTATGTCTAGGAAAGTGCTTTGTGATGTTAGAATGGAGATCATTGTGCTGGCTTGGTAACCAGATGAATCACAATGCCATTCACTAGGAAGGAGTGAAAGGTGGGCAGGCCGGCTCATGACGAGACCTCCTGTTCCAAGGACTTTTTTATTTTTCTGATGTGCCTCTTGGATCATAACCCTGGTGTGGTGGCCATAGTGGGAATGCCACTTCACTGCTTCCTTATGATCATGGTAGGTTGGCTCTTGATGAGACCCCCTATCCTTCATCTGACAAATCATAGAATTGTTAGTAATCATATATATTTTTTCTTTTCCTTTTTTTTTCTTTCTTTCTCTTATATAGCACTTTCCTATTTATATACAGAGGATGGCTCAAAATTCCTTAAGAGTAGGGATGGTGGAAGAAGTCTGAATATCTCAATAGAGGAAAATATGCCCTTATTCTTATTCAATAATAGTGATCAAAGAGAATTATGAGGATTAGGGAAGAACCAACGTGATGAAAGTAATAAATCAAATTAGTTTTAGCGAAAATAAAGACAACAAAGTGATATAAATAGTTGTCCTTTCCTCTTTTTTCTTATCGATATAAAACATTTTCTCTAAAGATAACGATTTTTCTTTGGTTTGCTGATTTCAGTATCCTCTAGTTTTTGTATCCTTGCATAAATTTATATCTGTGCCTTGAAGGGATCATGAATAGTGAACCATCATTCACAAAAATTCTCTAAATGATGTTCTTTAAGAAGCACACATACAAAAAATTCTCTCAGAAAGTGCTTTTCCTTTAGATGGAACAACTGCTATTCCTTAAGAGGAATAGCAAAAATACAATTTAGCGGACGTGTTGTTCCTTAAGAGGAACAACAAAAATGCATTCTAGTGGAAATGCTGTTCCTTAGAAAAGGAACAACAAAAAATGCGAAAGTGTTGTTCCTTTGAAAAGGAACATCAAAAAATGTGAAAGTGTCATTCCTTTGAAAAGGAATAGCAAAAATGTGGAAGTGTTGTTCCTTTGAGAAGGAACAACAAAAATGCGAAAGTGCCGTTCCTTTGAAAAGGAACAACAAAAATGCGAAAGTGTTGTTCCTTTGAAAAGGAACAACAAAAATGCGAAAGTGCCATTCCTTTGAAAAGGAACAGTAAAAATGCGGAAGTGCTATTCCTTTGAGAAGGAACAACAGAAATGCAAAAGTGCCATTCCTTTGAAAAGGAACAACAGGAAAAAAAAGTTTCTACAGAAAGTAGTTTATGCAAGTAGGAAAGAAAAACTTATATACAAAATTTGGAAGCAAAAGAGTTATTCAGTGAACTAATGCTGAGGAAGGATTATTTTCCTCAACAAGAATTTTCATATCAGAATCTTCTCATAGCTGCTGGTAAAAGGATTCCCGAGTAAGCAGTTTATGGTATAGTCGCACTTGATGACCATTTTCTTTAAACGAATGTCTAGATATGTCAATAGTAGTCAAAGTAATGGTGCCATTGTCATGCACTTTCTGTATTTCATACGGTCGAAGCCATCGAGTCTGGAATTTTCCCGGAAAATACTGAAACCTGGAATCGTATAGGAGTGCCCAATCTCCTTCATGGAAGATTTTCTTTTTGATCAGGGCATCGTGCCATTTTGCTCTCTACTGTTGAATCAATGCAGTGCGTTGAAGAGCTGAGAGCCTGATTTCATCTAGCTCGTTAATTTTCTCTAATTTGTTAGTTTGGGCCTCATTTAAATTCAAACCCACCTCCTGTGCTGTTCTTAATGTTTGTATCTCGAATTCTATTGGAAATATGGGTTCTTTCCCAAATACTAGCTGATATGGTGAATGGCCGGTGGTATTTCTCCACGTTGTTCAGTATACCCATAAGGCTTCTGGCAATATTGAAGCCCAGTCACGTCTATGCGCTGAAACTATTTTTGTAAGTATTTCCTCTATCACCTTATTTGTGATCTCTACTGGCCATTTGCCTGCGAGTGGTAAGGGGTTGTAATTTTGTGCCAAAGGTGGTAATTTTTTAATTTTGAAACAATTTTATTACGTACAAATTTTGGCCCTCCATCTGTAATTATGTCCCTCGGGAGGCCATATTGCACAAATATTTGGAACATGAAATGAATCACATAGTCCTCTATAGCTCTTGGTAGTGCCTCTGCTTCAACCCATTTGGTAACATATTCTGTTGCTACCAATATGTATGTTTTCTAATTTGATGATGGGTTAATTGGACCAATAAAGTTGAGTGCCTAGCACTCGAATGGCTCAATTACTAACTGCGGCTGCAAAGGCATTTCAACAGATTGCCTAGGGTGTCCTACCTTTGGCAACTATCACATGCCTGTACAAAATTCTTAGCATCTTTAAAGATTGTAGGCTAGTAATAGCCTGTTTGTAAAACCTTGTGACCAGTTCTGCGGTCTGCGAAATGTTTGCCACACGGTCCGTCATGACAAGCTTTTAGAATGTAAAATATTTTGTCTTTGCGGACACATCTTTTGATGTGCATATCTACCCCTGTATGAAATAGGTAGCCCCCAATCCATGAGAATTGGGTGCTGCGCTGTACAATCTGTTTTCGTTCATTAGGGGTTAGATGCTTGGGTAATTTACCTACTGCTAAATAATTTGCAACATCAACATCCTGTTATCACAAAATCAAGTACTGATGGCTGCTAATCAGTAAGACCCTATGTAACTATTTCAGACCAGACTTTTAGCTAAGGATTAGCCTCCCTAACCTGAGAGGGCTCTCTCAAAATAAACTAACTGATTATTCTTTAAAAACAAAAGAGGCTAACTCTTGAATGAAAATTTAGTAAAACATGCTGGTTGGACAGACAACATAACGTTTCTTCCATTAGGCTCATGGAGTCCAACATCTTTTCAGTAAACCCTATCAACTACTCATTCATGGAAGTCAAGGCATGTTAATGTTTAAACACTCAAAGACATTTCTCAAATAACCATCAACTCGTAAGTACACACAGGAAGTCTGAGCACTAGGTGAATTCAGAGTGATTGTGTACCTAAAGAGCTGTAAAACATGAAGGACAAGAACCTCAACTAATAAGTATACACAGGAAGTCTGAGCACTAGGTGAATTCAGAGTGATTGTATACTTATAAAGCTGTAAAACATAAAAGATCAAACAGAACCACATACATCTTGAGCATTTTAACAAATTATGAATCTTGAGAAGAATAAGCAGTCTTTCTATTACTGTAAAAATTCTTGTACATAGGCCAATAAAAACTCTGTTTTTTGCATAAATATCCAACCTCCATTACATCAGAGTTTCCTCTATATATAGAAAAACATTCTTAACCACTTTGAGCTTCCTCCTCCAGCATGAGTGGAGCTCGATGATTGACATTAACTACCCTTATCTATTTTAACAAACTTATTTAATAAAACAACCATTAACAAAATTTCGAAAGAGTTCTAATCTAATTATAACTCTAATTCTATCTCCTTCGTAGAAAGATTCCTCCTTGCAGCTTTGACACCTGGTTTCTTTTGCATTTGGCTGAGATGGCATGAGACGAGCAATTAATGTTCCATGTTTGTCTTCAATGACACATCTTTTCTGTTATCCTGAAACACAGGCCCCTGTTTGTCAGTCCTTGATGTGATGTTCCATTTTGGTCGTCCAACATTATCACCGAGTATGCAGCAGTAGGTCCTTTAAGTCTTTAATAACCCAAGAATATAGGGCATTACCACGTTACTGATATGCTGGAGGCTTCTTTGATGGACAAGTGTCTCTCTTTGAAATTCCCGCTCATAATATCAAAATAGCTGCTCTGCGTTTAAAATCAACACCTACAGCAGTTTCGTAGCGCGCTACGAAACTGCTGTGTAAATTAAAAGAAAAACACAGTCCTCCTTTCATTCCAACCAAACTCATAATTGTTTGCATTGAAGCAGATACGTTTTCAGTGTGATTCTCACTAATGCAATTAACAACAATGAGCCTGAGATCTTTGTCTTGGTGCCTTAGAAGCTCTGGCTTTACCAACGCACTCATGGATAGAATCACTGCATTCTCCGTTATCTCAGAAGGTTACTGTTCCACCATAGATACTAGTCTTCCACTTTCTGAAATTCCTGAACTGTACTTGAAACATTTGGCAGAGGCACACTTCAACAGGAAGCTGATTACAAGTTTGACTATCTTGTTCGATAGCTTTCTCACGTTCAGTTTGTGGCTTATCCTCTATAGCCAAGACTCTACTCTGTTTGTATACCTTATCCTCAATTTCATTGCCTAAAAAAGGAGCACCAGATATGTCTCGTCCTTTAATATCTGAATCAGAAATGATACAACTACCATTGCCAAAAACCTGTTCAAGTATGCCAAAAAACTCCTTGAACACATATACTGGATTCAACAGTACTCCGTGCACATCATGTATACCAGTAAAAAATTCTCAAACTCAAAACATCTAGTATACAAATAAATTTTGAGTCTATCAGATTCCACAGAACATATTGTATTAACCCCACTTGAACTTCCTTTTCTGAGGCCACAAATTTTCATGTTCTCCATGGGATTGTCTGCATTATGATTTTATGAACATCAACTCCTCTTTAAGCCATGTTGAAAACTCAATGTTCTTCGAAAAGTAATCTTTCTCTGATAGTGCCTTTATCTTAGCTACACTTCCTGTCGAACCTTGCTTATGACTATGGTAGTCCTCTGGCTTTTTATTTTTATGTTTGTGCTTGGAACGCTTATCCTTTCCTTTAAATTCTTCACCGGAGCTGCTGTTGTCATTCCCGCATCTTCTTGTAAAATTTATTGGCCACTTCATCCCAAAATCTTTTATGAAACTTGAAACGTGTTGCATCACCAGGCCTAGATGCTAAACTATCCAAACCGACTTCTTTTCTGATGCTTCCAGCATATGCCTCGTGTGCCTCTTTGCTATCTTCTGAATAATTTTTGGCTGAAACCCCTTTATTATGAGACATCGTGCAACCGTCTTTTGCTGGAGACCTAACAGGTGAAAACATGTGTTCAATAACGTGCTGTGCCCTCCATTTTTAGAACAATCCTTTCCACCCAGGTGTCAATGCTTTCTTCCTTTTCATTTCCACTCTGCAGACAGTTGACAAATAGGTTTGCCCCATGCGGATGATAAATCATCATTTTCATAATGTCAAACACTGGAAATAACATTTGAACGGGCCATGAAGTAAGCATCTTGATTATAATATTCATATTAGTGTCAGCAAAAGCACTAGTGTGATAATGAGAAGTGTCCTTTAATATTGCCACAATGGCATTAAGTCGCATTGATTCTGCATCATTTAGTTAAAGCGGTCGCTGTCCCTCATCTGATGTCATTGCATTATTGAATTTTGAAATCTTTCGAAGAATACCATCAAACTGTGCTGTGTCGAAATAAAGCATTCTCCTCTTTGGAATATACTTGAAGTTATACTTTTCAGGGGGATCTGACATAAATGAAGATGGCTGTCCAGGCATATAAGCATTTGCACCAGTATAAGGATCAACAAATGAATTGTCCAATGGAACATTTGCCTGCCCTGTATTTTGCAAAATAAATTGTACAATCTGTTCCCTATATGTTAGTGGAAGCCCTTCTTTCAAAAGCCATCTTTCTATTAACCTCAGCTGTCATTGACAGTGGAACTGATTGAGGATTTTTATCCTGGTCAGCAAGCTTTAAACTCTCACTAGAAGGCAAGCAAGCCTGTAGCCATAACTCAGATGAATTACAAACTTCACCATCAATTTGCCGAAACAAGCTTTTCTATGCATATATCATATTCCCACAGAACTCATAGGAGACAAAAGTGATATGAGTGAGCAATGGTTTTGGACGAATCCCCAATTCCGTAGCGCAGCCAGTGCAAATTATGAATTATGCGCTAATGAAATCACCTAAACATTTTGCGCTGCGAAACTGCTAAAAGGGTTCATGTGCTTATTTGCAGACATTTAACATCGAAATTTTGTCAGTGATAACAGTGGCTCCACTTGGGATAGTGTGCCCTTGTGGTACACTAAGAACATGCAGATCCAGTGCCTTATCCATTTGTGACAAACATAAATTTGCTTGACAAGCATGACTGTAGGAGAAAGAAAGCTACATCTACTGAAAAATGCTCAGTTGACCTTGAGCTTATTTGTATTTACCTACCTACCTACCCTAACAATTTCAACTCCTTTCTGCTCAATCAATATGAAATTTCCAATGTAGCCAATCCTCTGTTTTATCTGATATCTGATTTCTTTGACTGCATCGGAATTCAGAGCCAATATAATGGTGTGATGACCGCTGGCACTGAAATTGTCTCTGATCTTTAAAAGTAAACTGAAGCACTGGAGAGTAAAACTCTTCCATGTAATCAGCTATAGGATCCCAGAATACATGATCAGCTTGATGATTCATGTAACTTTCTGGATGCACAAATTGATCTTCAACATCAGTGAACTCTTCCTGAATTGTAAAAGAGAAAGGAACCAACATTCTTTCCTTGTGTTTTGTCACAGAAAGCTTTTGAAAATAATGATCATGATTATGAAAACTATATGCCTGAATTTGACCTTCTAAATCTTCAATGTCTTTCTCAATGTCCTTAGCAACTTCATCCAAAAATTTCATCTTATTTTCTGACTTGCACTCAAATGATTTTAGATACGAAGACAAGGAAAAAGAAAAATTTTCATTTGTATCTCCATTACTATGATCATTATTCCATTGTTTGAAACTTTGAACTGAAGGAGAACTTGCCAACACCTCTGATCTATCTATCCATTCGTCCACAAACATAAGCCAAAAGTCTTCAAATGACTTGATAGATTTGGCAGGAAAGCTTTCAATCCACTGTTTACATTT
>APFE031668536.1:14504-34992 GCA_000404065.3 Pinus taeda
AGTGAGCAATGGTTTCGGACAAATCCCCAATTCCGTAGCGCAGCCAGTGCAAATTATGAATTATGCGCTAATGAAATCACCTAAACATTTTGCGCTGTGAAACTGCTAAAAGGGTTCATGTGCTTATTTGCAGACATTTAGCATCGAAATTTTGTCAGTGATAACACATCCCATGGTGTTCTTACAGTAAAAACAAAAAAATGTTCATCTGCGAATTGATCTTCGACTGCTGCTGCGTCCGCTGACTTCAGGCATCCACATCACAGACTCAGATGTTGGAGAGGCAGCTAAGCATGGAAGTGTCTTCGTCCAGTAGGCTTGCTGACAAGGACCAAGATATAAAGGATAGATATAAAGAAATAAAAAAAAGGAATGAGAAGCTCAAAGCTCAGACTTATGCACAATATCTGAAACTCACACCCACAAATCAAACAAGATTGATGTTAGCTTTTGACATCAAAGAGGGAAAACTTCAAATGTCCTTTATCAAACCTACAAAACAGTAGCCAATACATCTTCAGATTTCAAGAGGGTTGACTTTGAAGTATTGGCAAGGGATGTTCATTCCATAGAACAAACAAAATTGCACAAATAGGCTAGAGAGATGATATACTCCACCCTTACAGGTAAAGCCATTTCTGCCCATTAGCTACAAAACTCATTAAACAACATCTTGGCACAGTTTCAGTTGGAGAAGGCCTCCTCAGAGGCCAAAGATACAAGGATTAAGTCTTTGGAAGACTTGGTTATTGAGTTGGGACATGATCCCAAAGATATAAAATCTACTGAGTAGTTGATAAAGAAGAAGAATGATGATATTGTTGCACTGAAGAAGCAATTGAAGATACCTCAGCTGCAACATCCTCAAACACTTGAAGTCTTAGAGAGCCAAACCAGACATGAAGAGTTGATGGACTTAGTCCTAAAACTTAATGATCAACTAAGAGAGACATAGAAATAATTGGATAGCTTGATCCAATTAAAACAAACTGACATTGCCACAACTTCTACAAATGTCATCCCTACAGTATCTACTGCAGTGCCTTCCAAACTGGCAGCTTCACTAGCACCTACAGCTCCACCTGCCACAACATTGCCAGTTATAATAGAGTCTACATCAGCAGCAGGTACGTCAAGAGAAAAGGCAGTAGAGTTGGTTAGAGCCATGGAGGAAATGTCTATTTAGGCATCGAAAATGAACAGACTAAAGGAAAAGGTGGCAAGTTTAGAAACTGACTACAAACTTGCCCAAATTACGCAAAAGGAAGAGGCACAAAAGACCAACAGGATGAGTGAAAGAGTCAAAGCTATGGAGAAATACTTGACATTAGAGAAACCCCTTGGGCAAGTCAAGGAACTGTTATGGGCCAATATCATTGAATCCATCAAGGATATTTGGCCATCTATTCAAGTTATTTTGGAGCAGACAAAATTGATAAAGATAGCTACAGTAGCTATTCAGAAAGCCAAGGAGGAATTGGGAGACATGCCTGAGGATGCCAATAGACTCATCCACTTCCTTAACAATAAAAATAGGTATGAGCTTCATGAGCTAGATATAGAAGACAAGACTGAAACTATTTTGGAAACAAGGAAGGTCCTTTCCAGGAGAAACCTAATGCTGAACTTAGAAGAAAAGTGCCACAACATGCAGATAACCATTGATAGATTCATGGCTAAATTCTAGATTTTGAGGGAGAAAGGATTGCCCAATCCATTTTCATTAATGACAAACTTATGACACAGCTAGACTATGATAACAGAATCAGGCAGTTGGCTAAAGAACAAGCTAGCACTTTAGCTATAAAAGCACTGACGCCAACATGCAAAGTTTTGTATAATACATTTGAGAACTTGTTTTTTCTCTAGCATGAGATAAAACACTTGTTCATCACCAACCCCAATTTTGCAAACTACACTGAGGCTGATGAGATATATAGGCGGATGATGAATGTCAAATTACCTGAGGGAGAATGTTGGGAAAAAATGACTGATTTACTGTGAGAAATTTACAGTAAAAGAGTTACCACACAGTAAAAGGAGAGCAACCAGGTAAACAGATGAAAACGGGACAAGGTTAAATAGTATCAATGTCAAAAAGTATCAGTGTCAAAGAGTATCAGGTGAAAGGTAAAAGAGAAGAAGATTCCAATGTAAAATACCACAACAGCAAGCCAACATAAAGGGCTACAAATCCAACCATATAGGCCAGCAATACCACAATAAAAGGGACAACATGAAACAGTTCAATAGCTGTCTCTATCTTCCTGCAAGAAGATATTTTGTATGTCCTAGATTAAATCTCAAGTTTGTTTTGAGATATTTTGTAATAATTTATGTATAAATACTTCATAATTCGAAGTATGTAGGGTGGATTCTTAGACATTTCTATAGACCTTTTTTTATCAAACGACTATAAGCTATTGTTATCACTGATTGGACCAACAAGCTGTACTAATGAAAAAAGATAAGACATTTCACTGGATTCATGTGTAGAGTGAAGTGCAGACAACTATTTTCTCTTGTGTTTTTATCTTTCTTAAAATTTTTTCCGCCACCTTTATTGTATATCTGAAATCTGAATGCTATAATATGGAATGATATCTTAGAATTTGCTTCATTGCACTCTGTTTTAACTATTATGCATTTTAATGTTTTTTGCTAATTATCTAAGTTAAGGAATTCTTGATTGCTCCTTAGTTTAGGTAGTCTCCCTATAATCTATAGCAAATGATTCTTAATTGCCACTTGTTCATGATTATCCTCTATTCCTCATTTTAGTCTCGGTCTGAGAATTCTTAAGTGCTCTCTCACCCTAGTTAAGATCATTTCACCAATCTGGACCAAAGACCTGCATTTTACTCTGCTAGCTTGCCCTTTGAACACTCCCTTTAGTGAGTTAATTCCAGTTCTGCTGCCCTCATTTGACTCCATAGCCCAATGGTCCAAATACATCATTCTATCCATCTATTTTAAGGATTCCACCATCCAACCTTCAATACAAATCAAAACCCCCTGAACCTTCAGAACTAGCCTAAAATCCCAGCAAACAAAGCTAAATCATATAGAGAGAGCCCTTTCTGATCCACGGGTTGGCTAGAGCCTATGATTAAAAGTTGGTTTGTGGTTACCTCAGTCCTTTCCTTCTTCTGAAAACTTCTAGGGAAAATTTCTGAGTGATAACATAGTGGCGACCATACTGGGGATTTTGAATCCTCAGTCTTAATAAAGCTTTAAGAAAATCCTAAATCTTCATTTTAAGCCTCTTAAAGTCATTTGTTAGAAGTTCTCTTGAAAAATCTCACAAAAACAATTAAAAAGTTTGAAATTTTGGCTTCCAGGAAGACTCATTTCACTAGGGCTAATCCATACCCAAATCCTGCCCTAGTAGTTGATAATCCCAACCTGATTTCAAGAAAATCCAAAAAAAGAAGAAAATTCAGTTAGTGAGATACCATTAGTTAAAGCTAATTCATGTCCTGATGAGTGGTTATTTTTAGAAGAACTTCCCTTTGATGTGCCATTTGAACACTCATTATTTAGAACTAAATTCGAAAATGCACTCAGTGAAAATATTCTAGATCTTGACTTTATTGCAAACCTTGAAGTTCAACAGGCCAACAAATCCATTGATGAATACATTCAGAAATCTACACAATCATTTGTTAATACTTCCAAAACCCCTGAGCTTTCTGAACAATCCTCCATTACTTTGAGTTCACCATTGTTCCCTTCAACTTCATCAATAATACCTTTTGAAGTCCATTCTTCACCACCATTTGTACCAACTCTTCCTCACCAACCTATCATCTCCCATTCATCACCTACTAGTCTTGGTTCTTCATCCACATCTTAACCCCTCCCAACCTACAACCATGGAAAATAGATATGCTCCTCTTGTTTTACCTGCCCAACTAGGTGCTATGCCAGCAGACTACCAAAGTAAAATTGTTCAATTTGATGGCACATGTCATTACACTGCATAGCAACATGTCAACAAGATAAAAGATTACTTTGAGTTGCACGAGATTGACACAGATAATGTTCAAATGAGACTCTTCACCCACACTCTAGATGGTGATGTTAGGAAATGGTTTAAAGCATTGCCTGTTAATAGTATTGATAGTTTAGAAGCATTCCATCAACAATTTTTGAACAAATGGGAAAAGAAAAAGAACCCCCTACAAATCCTTTCAGAATATGAAAATATTAGAAGGGGATCTAATGAAACTGTTCAAGCTTACTGCACTAGATTCAATAGTATATATAATGCCATCTCAGTTAATCTTAGACCCCCACCTGACTTAGCATTAATAAAGTTCCCTGATGGTTTTGACATAGATATGGCATACCAACTTAGGGAAAGAAACCCCCCAACATTAGAAGAAATGCAAAGTGTAGCTGTTAGTGTTGAAGCTAATTTGTTAGCTAAAAGGGCTAGAGTTAGAAATGAAAAAAGAGGAACTGCTAAGGATGAAGCTTCCCCATCTGACCTTAAAATAGACAGTTTAACCAAAAGTATGGAAATACTAATGGATAGAATAGACAACATAGAAAGGAAACCCTAATGGGATAACCAACAAGCATCTCTAGTTAGAAACCCAAATTTTAGAACAAACCAAAATCAAAGCATTGGGAAAAATAGACCGGATCAGAACATTAGGCCTCCTTTTCAAGAAAATTATGCAGAAACATCCCATCATCAAGACCCAAAACAAGACACACAAATCAAATTAATGGGAATAAATGACGAGGACACTGTTTTTCTCAGCCAGGATGAGCAAGAACTGCATATGTCGTAGCAATTACAAATCCAGTCTAGGGAGTCATTTGATTACAAATAGGGATATGATTCTGCCATTTTTGAAGTACATAAATAGTTTAATCTAAGAAGCAGAAAGAATGCTGATGTCCTTGACTAAATCACGAAAACAATACAAAATCAACCTAAGAAAATAAAAGAAGCCCCTGTTTCAAAGATCCTCCAAATTCTCCCTAGGTAGAACCCAAATCCTTCTGGTCCCACCATTGTAGATATAATCTCTGATCAACCTTCTGCTGATCAACCATCCACCTCAATTCCACCTAAGGAACCAGTGGAAAAAACTCAAAACACTAGATCTGAGAATCCACATAAGGAGATCCCTAATAAAGGAAAGGAAGATAAGTCTACTCAGACCCCTGCTTCAAAAATCCAAAACCTTCAAACAAAAAAAGTTTCTTCACCATTCAATCTGGGAGCAGAGATAGCAAAACTAAAGATTTCAGTTCCTTTAACATAACTAATCAAGAATGAAACTTACAAATCACAGATAAACTAGACCTTAAACATTGCTGAAAAGAGGATTTTGTCAACTTGTTTGATGACCAGCCAGAACTCATATTTGGTCCAGATGTTAATGGAAAACCATTCGAAGGAGGAGTTCCACCTTTTTACATCAACCAGTATCCATGATAAAATTCTACACAATGCAATGTTGGATTCTGGGGCCTCTCACAACTTAATTCCCAAATTAGTGATGGAGAAATAAAACCTAGAGATTACAAGGCCTTATAAAGACTTATTCTCATTTGACTCCAGTAGTAAAGTGTCTAGGGTTGATTAAAGACCTGCGTTACTTTAGTCCAATATCTTGCAAAAAGCATCCTTATGGATATTATAGTTGGTGACATCCCACCAAAGTATGGCATGCTGTTATCCAGATCATGGGGAGCCAAACTTCATGGATCCTTACAACTAGATATGTCATATGCAACAATCTCTGTTTTTGGACAACCTAAGAAACTATACTGAGAAACCTTAATGAAATACATGGTAAGTAGCCAGGATCGGCCTCAAAAATTTCCCATCTACTCCATACACTTAGACATTGATTCTTTTATCCTGTATAATGTTGATCAAACACCAAAAGAGATTTCAGACAATCTTAATACAAAACCAAAAGAAATTGCAGTTTGTACACAAAATGAAACTAACCGAACTTCAAAATTTTCCAATGAACAAGATGGACAAACTGCTGTAAGTGATGAAACTTTTGTTGCACCAGATAGTGAAAATTACGATCATGAGATATTATGGCATTTAGAATTTGATGGGTCAGTCAATAAGTTTGGAGTAGGAGTAGGAGTGTGGAAATATAATTTGGAAAATAATCACTCAGAAGGCCATGCATATAGATTGAATTTTAGATGTACCAATTATATGGCCAAGTATGAAGCATTAATTTTAGGTCTTATGTTAGTTAGGAATCTAGGAGCTAAAAGAGTTTTTTTCATGGGAGACTCTAAACTAATTATAAAACAGATTGATGCTGTATATATGACAAAGGACCCTAGATTAAGTTGTTATAGGGGAACTATTGTAGAAATACTTAACACTTTCCTAGAAATAAAGCTTGTAGTAATCCCTAGAAAACACAATATGCAAGCCCACAGTTTAGCAATGTTTGCTAGCACTTGCAAATTACCCTTCCAACCTAACCATCAGTACACTGCTGAAGTTAGGCACAAACCTGCAATTCCAAATAATTTGAAAAATTGGCAAATATTCTCTAATGACAAACAGATAAATAATTTTTTACTTTCAGAAGAAGAGTTTGTAAATAACAATATAGATATTGATACATCCATAGATCTTGACTCTAAGGATGAGTTAGTGATAAATGAGATAGAAGGTGAGGAATTAGATAGATTTAACCCAACTAAATTTACTAAATCAGATATAGATAACTTAGAGAAAATTGAGATTGATGAAATAATAAGTGAAGAAACTGAAGTAATTAATCTCAAGGATAACTTCTTACCAAAGGGACTAACCCCTATGGAAGATTTATTTGATTCAAATGATGTTCCTAGGAAACCTAAAATGGAACCAGTAATGTCTGATATAGAGGAATGTAACATAGGCACCAATGAAAATCCTAAACTGGTCATGTTAGCTCTGCTATGCAGTGCTGACTTACTAAGGTTAGAAGGAAACACGGTCCATTTGGTTGTGTCCAAAGGGGGCTCACATTTGGTTGTGTCCAAAGGGGTCTCACATTTGGTCTTTTTTTACCTTTCTTCCTTCACCCTGTTCACCTCTAAACCTTTCCCATTCCCTAAATAAACCATAAAACCCTACCCATACACCCTCATGCACTCATAAACCCCTCATCACTTTCCCACCGTTGATCATTCCCCGATAATCTAATGGTCCACATCACCCCCAGTAAAGGTGACCCGCTCAACCATTTTCCACCGTCAGATGCATCTCCGCCTGATCCGACGGTGTTCGCATACATCACGTCGTCAACTTGATCGAGAGATAATGTGCGATGAGAGCGGTTTTTATCTCTCATCCACTGCTACGTGTCGATCATTGGATGGATTCGCTCGGCCCCAAGCGTTTACCACTTAGCGCATGAAAGTGGTGTGATGAAAACCGTTTCCGCAAGACCAAACCGCCCTCGTCTGTTAAACGCCCGTGCAAGTCCATCGCCCGATGATCGTCCAATCTATCCGCTGAAGATCTAACAACCCTAACACACCCCGCTTCCACGTCGGCTGATAGCTTCCGCTGAGCCATATTTGCCGTTCATTTCCCCGATATGATGGTCATTTTTCTCGCTCACCCAAATCGTCCACCTACCCATGCATTCCACGTCCTATGACCATTCTGTTGCCTGAAGATGGAGATGACCAGCTCTGCTAGCATCAATTTCAATAATATCACCAACAACCATATTTAACATAAAGCATGGCCAAAGGAGAAAAGGACACAACACGACTTTGTAACTGAATTTATCAGTCATGGACTCCACTGGTACAAGCACTCCAAGCGCCTAAAGGACAACACAACACCTGAATAGATCAGATTCACCCATTGAAACAAGCAACCTCGTTTGGAGACTCCATCAAGTGGTTAAATGCAGTTGGTGGTCAATTATGACCCCTCCATACCTAAATAGCCAAGTGCCATTGTAACGAAAACTTATAAATATCCAGGAGCAAGATGTAATCAAGGTTGGCATTTGATGTAAGGTTCAACTTCTGGAGACTGTATACATTTTGTCACTTGCAGCGTCTCATCTTCATTTTTAGCAAATACAAGCTTCTTTTGCTCTTAACTACTCACTGTCCATTTTCCTTTGTTCTAAACTTGTACCTGATACGCTGTGTTCTTGATCTCTTGATGTTTAGCACTTGATAACTATCACCTTATCTCTGTGTTAGAATCTTGAATGCATCACTAAATAGGTTTCTTAGGTTTCTTTCTATCTAATGCAGGAGAGATGTCACCCTATCTTTGCATTAATAAATTAGATTTACAGGTTTTTGTATTAGTTGTAGCTGGCCATCACATGGTCTTGTGTATCTGCTGGTGTGGTTAGTATTCTCCATATTCACCTAATATCTAAACTGTTGGCATTTGGTGGTCTAAAGCCTTGTAGTTTGAGGGTGTTCATGCATGTCTGGAGTGAAACAAAGTAGAAGTGGTTAGCTGGCTTGAACCAAATCATCATTCCTTCCATTAAACCTTCCAACAATAGTTGAATTTATATGTTACTAGGCATCTCCGAGCTACAACCTAGGAGAGTTTCTTGGAATCCTAACATAATTGGCACCGTTGTTGGGGAGAGGAGATTGAAGCTCAACTTCCCTGGGAGAATGACATAGATCCAGATTTGATGATAGACAAAGTCTGGACACATTTTTGGTTGTAATCATCTATCTAGCGACTCTAATGGAGGCCGAACCTTTTGGCAACTCCACATCATAGTTCTGGCTCAGTTTGAGAGACACACTCGGAGAAATCCTCAAAAATTACCAGCCGACCCAGTGCCTGACCCTCAGAAGATTGTCAAGCGAAGCAAGATATCATGAAAAGGAGCATTAGGATTAGGTAAGCCTAAACAATCTTATGTATCTCTGCAAGAAAGGCTTGTAACTGAGCATGCACATGCTGAAAATGTAGAGCCTAGCACTATCAGTGAATAAATACTCTCAGAGATTCATAAAGCTCCTTGTTCAATAGTTTCCCCTTCGGATCTCAGTCCAAAGGAAATCTCCCTCTAGTCCATCATATTCCTTTAGCCCTGACAGTCATTTCTCAACTCCCTACCTTTCAGATTGCTAGCACCCTTCCATCTACCCCAGTCATGGTAGGCCCACAAGCACCCAACAAAATGGAAAGAATCATAGCTGCTAGGTATGGATCCCTGGTCCTGCCTATTCCTTTGAATGCCATTCCTACAGGAGAATATCAGAAATACATGCCTAAGTTCACTGGTACAGAGGGAGTAACAACTGAAGAAAACCATGAGTCTTTTTATAGCTATGCTGATAACCTAGATATCAGTGAAGATGATGTGTGGATGAGAGTATTTGTCCAAAGCCTAGATGGAGAGGCTAGAAAGTGGTTCAGAGAGCTGACTCCTAGGTCTATAGCAGACATTGAAGCATTAGATGATGTGTTTTTAAAACATTGGGGAGATAAGAAAGACCTGCTATACTACCATACTGAGTTTGGCAACCTGAAAAGGGAAAATGGGGAGTCATTGTCTGACTTTAATAAAAGATTCAATCGTATGTATAGCAAGATACTAGTTGAAGTGAAGCCTACCCCCACCTCTGCAAAACTCACCTATGCCAATGCCTTTGATTCTAATTTCTGCCTGCTATTAAGAGAGAGAAGATGTGCTATTTGGTTGAAATGCAAGATGTAGCCTTGGAGGTGGAATCCAATATCATAGCTGCAGAGAAACTCAAAGGACATGCTGATAGAAGGAGGTAGAGAGGTGAGTCTTCCTCTTCTTCTTCATCTTTAGAACCCAAAATAGACAAAATGACTAAAATGATAGTCATTGGCTACTGAAATATCCAAACTGAATGTTGAGTAGTGTTCTGGGAAAGCAAGGCTTCCTAATACATTTTCTCCTAGAAATCCAAATCCATTTAGAAGAGCAAATGAACAATTGCAGATCATTCAGAGGGGCAAAGAGGCCAGTGAAGAGCAAAGAGTTAAGACCCCTTTCCAGAATGTAGTCATGGAGGAGGAGCAGTTTGATGAAGAGGATGAGATTCACTACATGGAAGACAAGGGCAGTGTTGCCTTTTTGACATTAGCTACCTACAAGGAGTCATTACTCAGGGACCAGACTAGTCAAGAGTGGAACAGAGAAGCTATTCTATAGACTAAAGACCAGCAAAGATATAACTTGAGGTCAAGAACGAGTAATGTCAAAGAGAATCCTACCCAAAGAGATGTTGTCCCCATAGAGTAGTAGATCAGCAAGCAGAAGCGACTGACAGCTGATCCCACCATCCCGAAAGCACCAAATCAAGAGAGGCCTTGACAAGTCCCCTTCCCCTTTCAGTTTTGAATCATAAGTCCAGAAGTTAAAAATATATATACCTCTGATAGAACTTGTAAAGAGTGAGGTCTTTAAGAAGCCCATCCTTGATGCCCTTGAGCTGAAAGCCACACAAACATCCAATGACTATGTGAATTTATAGGATGATAAACCTGCAGTTGTTCTTAGCCCCATGACTGAACTTGCTGATGACAGTTCCCCATCATTTTATATCTCCTTGACCATTCATGACAAAACCTCCACAACTGTTTGCAGGACACAATTTCCAGCCATAACCTGATGCCCAAAGCTATCATGGAAGAGTTAGGCCTTGATATTACCTGAACTTATCATGACTTGTTCTCCTTTGATTCGACGAAGGTGAAATGCCTGGGGCTAATCAAAGACTTAACTATCACCCTAACTTAGCTGCTCATGAAGAGCATGATGATGGATATTTTGGTAGTAGATGTCCCCCCTATGTTTGATATGATACTTTCCAGAGGGTGGATTAAGAGGTTGGGTGGGACATTGCAAAATGACTTGTCTTATGCCACTGTCCCAGTTTTCGGAGGAGAAAGCAGAAGACTATACAGGGAAGCCCAACTGGCCTATATCATCAATGATGAGAAGAATCCCACTAATCATCCCATTTACACCGTAGATACTGATTTTGGAGCATGTATTCTCCAAATTGAAGAATCCCATAGGGCCTCGGTGCAGCTCAAGAAACCAATATGCCAAGTCATGGAAGAGGAAGGGACACAGGCTTGGGATATGTTCTTTGATGGATCTTGTTCAAAGGAAACTGCAGGAGCAGGAGTGGTGTTGGTGTCTCCAAAACAAGAAAGCACACATCTGTCTTTTAAATTGACTTTTCAGGTCACCAATAATATGACATAATATGAGGCTCTAATATTGGGCTTAAACGTTGCCAAAGACATAGGAATCAGAGACATAATGGTGTTTGGAGATGCTGATCTCATCATTCAACAAGTGAACAAAACATTCCAAGCAAGGCACCCAAGGATGAAAGCATACAGAGATGAGGTATGGAGACTCAAAGACTCTTTTGACAAATTTTGTATCTCATATATCCCTAGAGCAAAAAATCAGCTTACTGATTCCCTAATTTGTCTGCTAGCATGTTCATCCCTCCCATGTCCCCTAGATTGTTTTATCAAGTTCAGGTAAAATATAGACCATCCTTGCCTAAAAATGTCCAGGACTAGACAGTTTTTGAGGATGATGATGAAGTAAATAGGTTTCTATAAGTCATTGATGAATTCTCTGAAATGCAAATTGATCAAGAGAATGAAACCTTGGAGGAATGTCCCCAGCCCTTGCTAAGGAACAAAATTGGCCAAGACAGCATTGTACAGTTGCCTAACAATCATATACCAAAAGGGCTAGTGCCTCTAGAGAAGCTGTTTGACCATAATGATGTGCCTCATAGGATTTCCTAAAAAGAAAATCAGTCTGCAGTCCATAGGCATAACATAGGGAGTCCAGATCATCCAAAGTATATAAATCTGTACACCCATTTATCTGCTACCCAAAGTTCTGAGTACTGCACCTTAATGGAGCAATTTGCTGTTGTCTTTTCCTGGGAAGATAGTGACCTAAAAACTTATGACAAAAATATCATCCAGCATAAGATCCCATTGGAGAAAGACACCATCCCTTTCAAGCAAAAGCTGAGACCTAGAAATCCTTTGCTCCTCCCTCTGATTGAAAAAAAAATCAAGAAGTTGTTGGTTGCCAAAATCATAGTTCCTTTGAGATATTCAAAGTGGGTAGCCAACTTGGTAGTGGTGAGGAAAGAAAGTGGAGAAATCAGGCTGTGTGTTGATTTCAGGAACCTAAACAAATGCTCTAAGAAAGACAAGTACCCCCTACCGAAGATGAAACATTTGCTACAGAAAGTCTCAGGGGCCAAATTTATGTCTTTCCTAGATGGATTTTCAGGGTATAACCAAGTTGCTGTGCATCCAGATGACCAAGAAAAGATTGCTTTCACCACTCCTTGGGGCACTTTTATGTACTCCAAGATGCCCTTTGGGTTGATGAATGCTGGGGCTACCTTTCAGAGAACCATGGACATAGCGTTTGTAGGAGAGAAGGATAAGTTCATCCTTGTTTACCTGGATGATATAACAGTGTTAACACCCAGGTTGTTCCCTATGACTCCCAAGGGAATACGGCCGGGGTAACCACTAACCAATCTTTGGACTACAGCTTCTAGCCCAGCTGTAATCAGAGAGGGCTCTCTCTGTAAGATTTGTCTTTGTTTTTATGGAGTTTTTAGGCTAGTTATGAGGTATAGGTTTGTTTATTTTGTGTTTGGTTGGGAGGATGATTTTTGATAGATTTGAAATGTTCTCTGCAGGTAAATTAATCCATTGGGCAATGGAGTCTGTAGCTGTTGGTTTCTTGAGATCCTGTCTTAGTGCAGCTGGAATTACAGGGCCTTTATGTATTTCATGAAACAAACTGTAAATTGTGATAATGAAGTGTGAACAACTAGTGAAAAGCAGTTAAGAATTCTTCACTAAGCTGGGATGTGAGAAAGGGACCTATTCCTCAGGAGCAAGAGTTGAATTCCTGAAACAATAGATCACTGTGATGATATAGTGTGAAAGGTAGCAATTAAGAATTACACTTTCATTACCATAATTGAAGAAAACATTTATAATAGCTTAGATTGAGTTCAGGGTAATCTGTGATTAAATCCTGAGACTATTCTTTTTCCTTGCTATTAGATATCTAAAACATGTAAAACATGAATGATATATGAAAGATAACAAACATATAACAAAGAGTAACAAGAAAAACTTATTGAGCCATGAGATACGTAGGAATCCTGCAACATTCAGCCATACACCAGAAAGACATCAAGAGACACAGAGCTTTGGAAATTCCATCATCCTTTGTATTAATTCTCTGAAGATTTACAGTAGAAGAGGAGCAGAATAGATATCAAAAGATTTCTTACATCCAATGTCCAACCCCTGCTAACAAATGTGAGGGGGAATATATAGAAGTCTATTACAAAATATCTCAGGCATTGAGTCATCTGAGAGGGAAAATATCTTTACTAACTCGTACAGGGATTGCAGATGAAAAGTTATTGCAATCTTTAATGAACTTTAAAGGCTCTTAACTCCTGTCAGAACAATTTTTTACCTTTGGGGCTCGCGGAGTCGGTTGAGCGCTTTGATATAACTGCTGAATGACGTGTCTGTGCAGCTGTATCTCCCTGTGGCTTCTCGGCCCTGTCACCTGTGATTGCTGATGCTGCTGTGGTGGCCGAATACTTGTGCTGAGTTGGCTCAGCCTCTTTCTGCATACCTGCTGATGTGTCTTTGTCTTCCTGTGTATGAAAATTTAAATATTTTCAAAAAGCAAAATTACAATTACTGACTTTGATTTAACAGTAATCGTATCAATTCTTCCCACACATCTGGTGCAGGCAACTGATGCTTCAAAATTGACCCCATGGTCTCATTAGCCTCTGTATAATTGTAAAAATGAGGAGGCTCATCAAACAAATGTGTAATCTCATTCATAATAAAAAATAGATTTTCTACTCTGTTAAAGAGGATCTGCCCTGTTATGGGTCCTGTTTCTGTTGATGAGCTTGCTACTTCTGAAATCTGATTTAGTGCAAAAGTGTTTACTCTCTTGGCATATTTCTCATGTGAGAGTAACTTTCCTGATGGTTCCAGCAGACTAGGCAGACCTCTGTTTTGTAATGCCAAAAACCTGTTCTGAAACTTGTTGATGTTTGCTTGCATGTCCTGGACTCTTCGCTCCAAGGTCTGGACCAGGCTTCTCAATGTCAGGACCCTTTTTATTAGTGAGATAGTCTCTGTCCTGTTTCCAATTCCCATTTTGATGAGCTGGGAGCTGGTTCTGTAATTTAGCACATTTATCATTTTATTGGCAATCTCAGGCATACTGCCTAGAGATGCCCTTGCTCGTTGTATCTCTTTATGTGCTTTTCCAATGAGCGTTATTTGCTCATGGATGGCCTCAATATATTCCCATTGATCTGTAATAGATTGGCCAATGTGGCCCCATATGACCCTTTTAAGCTCAGATGTGACTTTGTCTAATGTGAGCTCATTTTCTAGATCAGCTATCCTTTTCTTGAGGGCCTTTACCTCCCTCTCTCTCTCAGCCACATTCTGTTTGGACTTGTCATATTTTTCATTTACTTTTGCCAGAGTTTCCTTGGCTTGATTCAGCTCAGACATCTGAGACTCCAAAACTTGAATTTCATTCCTCAGCTTTTGCATATCAAGGCTTTCAGCCTGCTCTGTTGTTGGTGCTGAGGTGGTTTGTGGTGCCTGCTGTACCTGTTGGCTGGGAGGGGCAGTGGCTCGAGGGATTTCCTCAAGATTTATTGTTTCTGGAGGTGGCTGTGAGGTTTTCCCTGCCTCCTTTTGCTGTAATGCTGCCTCTAATGTGGCCTCTGATTCCTGCAGCTTTTCCTGAGTTTGGAGGAGCTCTTTGTATAGTGTCATTAGTAGAGCAGCTGCATCCTTTTGCTGCCTTTGCTGGGCAACCTCTTCTGTTTGTGGGTGAAGAGTTGCTGGGATTTTTAGCATCTTTTTTAATGCTACCATATCAGCATCCCTTAGCTTCAGGATTTCTTGCACAGCCTTCACGTCTTTAGGATCATGTCTAAGCTCTATTATAATTACTTCTAGAGCTTTGATCCTATTGTCCTTGGCTTGAGAGGAAGCCCTTTCCAACTCAAGCTGTGCAGAAGTGTTATTCAGGATATTCTGCAGCCTATAGTTTATTAGGGTCTTGTCTGCGAATGTGGCATAGACCATCTCACCCGTTTGTTTATGCAGCTCATTTTGATCCATTGGGTGGATGTCTTTTGATAGGACCTCCAGATTGGTCCTAATGTAATCTGCAGTTGATTCTGGTTGCTGCACCGTTGGTGTAAAGTGGCTCATGATCATTTTCCCTTCATGTGCATCAAATGCAGACATGAGCCTTTGTTGGTTGGTAGGAGCCACATTCAGCAGGTGGTTGTAAAGTTGCAGCTTCAGTGTTTCATTTCTTCTCTTTATATCCTTAAATTGCTGCTTAATGCTTTTTTCTCCTCCCCTCCTTTATCCTGAGGAGCTCACCTCTCCTACTGGTGCCCTGTCTTGCTCTTGTTGTAAAGAGCTGGCTGAGGCCTCCATGTTGGGCAGGCCTGTTCCTGAAGTTTGAACCATTGGCATCTCTTCTTCAGAGAAGGGATTCAGTCTTTGCCTCTTCTCTGGTGATGCAGTTAGGGGCGTTTCCCTATCTCTTTTCCTGCTCACGTCCTCCCTTTGAGGGGTTTGGAGGACAGATGAGTCAATTCTTGAGTCTTGCCTTGGGGGTGCCATCTGTTCTGGCTGCTGCTGGGTGGCCATTGGGGCCTCTGCTGTTTGTTCCCCCTGCACCTGTTGGTCCTTTTGCTGCTGTTCCTGTTGGGGTGGCTGCACTTGACCCTGTTGTGCTTGTGGCTCTTCCATATCCTTTTCCTTGTCTTTGCTCTGAGCCTGGCCTGTGGTTTGTACTGCCTCTTAATGTGCTGCAGATGATGAGGCCACTGCTCCTGCTTGAGGCTTTGGCAGAGTAAGTACCTGTGGAGGAGATTCCAAGTCAGCCAATTTCAGAAGATGCCTTCTAGCTCTTTCATTCAGTTCTTCTTGTGTGACTGGTTCCTCCAGTGTGCCCCTTTTCCATTTTGGTTGGTTGGAAATTTTTTCAATGTGGGGCAAGATCACATGGTCATAGCTAGAGAGCTTATATTTTAGCCTTCTGAATGATATGGAATGACTAGGGTCATAGGGCTTCCAAAGGAAGCTGGTTTTCAGGCCAAGGCATTCTAGCTTTCTATCAGCTTCTTTCCAGCCTTCCCTTTTGTTCAAGACAAGGTGGCCCAATTGATTTTTTACCTTTAGTTGTGCCTTCTTGCCCTTGCCTGCAAAGTGTACCATATCAACATTCCCAAATTGCCTGAAATATTCAAGGGCAAATAATCTCATAGGCACATAATTGGGCAATCTGTATGGGGGTAACTCACACCCATATATTCTGATTACAGTGTAGTGTTGGTAAAAGTACCAATCCCCTATGTTGTACACCTTGGATAACTGCAGGATCCTCTGCATCTCATCAGTTAGTCTAGGAGGAGGCGAGCTTAGGAATAAAGACATGGCTGGGTGGATGAAGAGGTCTATCAACTCATAGTAGGTATATGGAGAGTAGGTCCTGCTATGAAACAGTGAGGTCCAGTACACTACTGACCTTGGATTGCCTTCTGCATCTGTTCTCTTAACCACGAAGGAGAACTTCTCATGTTGATAATATAGAATGAGGTGGTAGATGTAGGAGGTGTATCTGAACACCTTCTCTCTTGACAGGTTCAAGAACTGCTCATGCATCTTATCTGAAATGTATCTTATCTGAAATGTATGTGGCATAATCATAATAGATTGGACTCTTGCCAGGGGAAAACATAGTCATCATTACTAGTACAGTTTCATCAATAAATTCAAGGGATTTGTACCCCAAAATGGAACTGATCATGTATGCAAGATCTACACCCAGTTGATTGAGGTAGCCATCAAAAATAGGAGGGTACAACACAGTGTCAGAGTTTGTAATGAACAATTGGTTGAGCTTTTGGATTTGTGCATCTGTTAGCATCTTAGCTCCTTGGTTGATCAAATCCATTAGAGAAAAGGGGACCAATTTCTTCTGGGTCTTGAACTGCAGCATCTCTCTAATGGCCTCAGGGGTCATGTAGAATACCACTGAGCCTGAAGGGTCAAGCACAACTCTTTGCATGGGGTCATAGCAGACAGCACATAGATGAATCAGGTCAGGGAATTGGTTGACTTGAGGGAGCCTGAATATTGGTAGGAAGGAATCCCAAATGCCTAGTATGTCTGTTCCATCCTTATGTCTGGCTTTAAGCTCATTTAGTAGATGAAGGTGGAACTTGCATTTCGATGAGGAGTCCTCTGAGATTTGGTAGTCTAGGTCTGCCAAATCCTGCCACTCCAGCTCTCTCTGAGGGGCATTCAAGGGAGCAACATTGAGGGAAACTGGTGCAACTGGAGTCTCCATGGTTGTTTGGGTTCAATAAACTTCTGTTTCTCGGGCCAGAAGAGCACTGCCTGAGTGGAGAGGAAAATTGAAAATGCAAGGTAACAGGGAAAGTTCACAGCAATTGGAATACTGTTTTGGCTCCTTGAGAAGGCAAGTTATAGTGTTTAACAGACCTCCCTCAGCAATTGAGTGCAGGTTATGGTTTCTAGTTCACGACTGCGCGAACGAAGAATGCGGGTTTTTCACTGAAATTTGCAGTCTAAATGGCTCGGCTAGTGAAATTCGACCTTCAATTTTCCAAGAGGGAGCTGGGTATGAGTAGTTTTCTAGTGAATTTTAAGCGTTTTCTGTGCTTAAGGTGTTTTTAGCAATTACAGAGAAAAACCAGGTTTCAAAGAGGTTTACACGGACAAGTACCTGGTAGACGGATGGCCTGGGTAAGAAAAGCTGGTGGGTAGGTGCACTGACGATCTCCGGTTTGTTTTGAGCAGGTTGGTGAATTTTCATCGTGAACCGCATGCAGAGAGCGCAGATATGTTTTTGCAAAAAAGTGAAAAAAACGCTTAATTTTTGACAAAATATGGCTTTTTCGGGTCATTGGCGCCTTTTTTTAAATGACGTCAGCAGGTGACGTGGCGGCCTAAGACCGGTCCACGGGGGCGGTGAGGTGGCGGACAGGTGGACCAGTTGTGGGCGGAGCGCGCGGTCGTGGCGTTGACATAGGCGGTACGAGGGTGCTGACATAGGCGGACAGGTGGCGCGATATCGGGCTACCTCTTATACGGCGGGGAATCTGTCAGAGGGGGCTCCGATGGATTTTGGGGGCGACGCGTGGACCCCGCATGACATCAGCGTCTGACAGATATCGGACGATATCTGTCGGACGTCGGGGCTCCTCCGAAATCTGCGTCGACCGTTGGATTTAAAGACCTCGATCGGACGGTTATCGGGCACTTCAGTCGCACGGAGGATACGGTCGTCGGGCGGGATTTAAATAATAGTTTTCTTCGGAAGTTGCGCCCGGCGGGACCCTTCAGAACATTAACGAATTCAATGGTCTCGTAATATATTTCTTCGTTATATTACATACAACCGTGAACTTTGGAAAAAAGGTGAAAACCATGGTTTATGAAAGTTTTATTCACAAAATTGCTCAGGGTACCAAAACTTAGGATAAAACGGTTTTTTCGATGAAATTTTCATATAAAAAGCGGACATTGGTCCCGACCTTAGCATAAGGCGGGGAAGGTGGTTTTTTAGGCATTTTTTCGCTTTTGAGCGGGTATAAGGGTAAAAAGGGGTTTTTCCAAGGTTTTTAGGGAAAAACGAAGGATTGGATGGGTAGCATGAGTTCTGATGGAGACAGAGAGGTAAGGCTTGGGTTCTTGGGCTTAACCAGGTGTTAATCCAATTCCCTAGTAGTGAACCATATGGCTATAATGCCAAGGAAGAGGTATTTATACAATGCTTAGGATTTATACACCATGGTGTTATAGTAGTAGGGAAAGGGTGACATAGGGAGTTAAATAATAAAAGTTAGAGGTCAATATGGAGGGGGAAGGTGAATGAAGAGTGATATCACTAAGTTTTCTTGAAAACAACTTAGCTTGAAGAGTAGATCAAAATGAAAAGAACTTTGCATAAGAAATGTGGCTTCTAAAGGCCATAAGAACCAATATAAAACATTGAATCTCTCTTATAAACACTCTTGTGAAGGGAGGTTAGTAATGAGTGGTGAATGAGGAGAAAGGGAAGTTAGACATGCTTCATTATGAAGTTTTCCTTGTATTTGACTGGCAAAGTTTCAGCTTGGAAGTAACACCACTTCAGCAACCCCATTTACCTACCCAACTATTTTGCCTAGCATTTTTTGTTTCTTCTTGGAGGGTGCACTTGGACTTGCAAACCCTTTTTGGTGCCTTTTCTTTTCTATTGGCTTTTTCCTTTGATTTCCTATCTAGCACTACCCTTATTTCTTCCAAGGCCCCAGATTAAGTAGTTGGGAACCTTAGTTTCTCTGCCTAACTACTGATCTGCCAAGATTAGACAGTTTGGACAGATTTCTTTCTCTATTCTACAACAAAATTGAAACATGGCATGATCCAGATTAGACTGTTGGACCATCCATCAAAACTTAAATAGGTATGAGGCATGTACACACTTTACTGTTCCTTGGAAATATGGGATCTTTGAGTCAGCAAAGTAGAGCATATTTGGCACTTGAATTTGCCAATCGTGAAATATGAAACCTATTGGTATAGGTATCCAACAGTGGCTCCACATGGGGATGGTTTTTCTTCTTGAAAGACCAAGAACAACAGGTCAGTATGCCTTGGCCCTTTGGAAACTACTTTCAAAACTTGGAGCTTCTTCATCCTTGAATCCTCAAAATGTTGACTGACCTATTTATAATACTTGCTGCAGTCCAGTCTTTTCCTGCTTCTGCAAGATTCTTGAAATCAATTTATTCACATATTTAGAGAAAACAAACAATATATAGTAAATTATGTACAAGGGCAGCCAAACTGCATTTATGGAAGGTAGTCAAAATAGTGCTTCAACATCCTGCCATTGACAGGACCTTCATCCAAGTCAGTTTCATCAAGATTTTTAAGAAAGTAGGTGTTATTTCCTTGTACTGCTTGGATGAGAAATGGTCCTCTCCAAAGGGAATCAAACTTTCCATGCTTTCCTTTGTTTTCTCTCCTTGAATCCCACTTGAGAACTTTGTCACCCATATTAAAATCCTCAGCCTTGGTCCTTCTGTCAAAAGCTTTCTTAAGCTTTTCTTGTAAGATTTGAACTCTGTTATAAACTTGGTCCCTGATTTGCTACAAGCATATAATCTGATTCACCCTCCTTTGCATATCATTGGGCTCAGCTTGACTTTCTTGGAGTAGCTTCATAACAGGGATCCCTAGTGATGAAGGAAATTTGGCTTCTATTCCATAGACTAACTCATATGGGCTGACCCCAATTGATCTTTTGGTTGTTAATCTATCTGCCCATAAGGCATTGACAAGTTTCTTATGCCAATTCTTTTT
>APFE031668539.1:5595-21313 GCA_000404065.3 Pinus taeda
CAGGTCCAAAAAGATTAAAATATAGAGGAGGGATAGCACTTCTGATGACTTTAACGAGCCGGAGAGGCCAATCGCTCGGCAATATTTTCATATTTTACGAGTCAGTTGAAAAGAGCTTAAAGGAGACTCATTTTCAAGGAATGAGTAATGGTTTCGGGTAGCAGCTGATTCCAGGTAAGATTTGGAATTTTCCAATCACGACAATGTCACAAGGATGGCTAAGAGAATCACTCTTCGCAGATGTTCCTCGAAGGGGTAAACAATCATATGGGGGTGAATGATCAACTGAAACTAAGTGGAGGTGATGATGAGAACATGACCAAGGCTCAAAAGCTGGCAATAAGGCATTCACAATGGTTATTTACCAGTTCATTTTTTAATGAGCTTAAATGCTGGGGGAAACATTTGCTCATGACTTATGTTTATTTTTTAACGAGATTGAACTATGCGCTAAAACTGCTCGTGATAATGGTCATTGAGTCTTTGATTTACCATTAGCATTTTGTTCTTTCAAATATTGTACTACCTATTCACTTGCTTGATGAAACTGATTAGAAATGAAAACATATGCTTGATAAATGAGTTAAGAACACTAATATTTTACTCGAATTACGTGCATGGTAAATTGAAAGTGACTTTTACCTCTCATTTTACCATTTCATTTGAATTTGGTTTGTTGGAGCTCTGGAGGTGCTTTTCCCCCCGATTTTCACCAGTTGATTCCGGGAGATTCTGTGGATGATTCCTGACGTCGCTTGGACTAGGTAGGAGCTAAACTTGTGCTCTTCAATTGCATGCTTTCCATTTTGGATTCTGAGCCTTATTTTGTTGAGCCTCTGGGGTTTGAAGAACTCGCCCTGGGACCATTGCACCCTTCCTTAATCGAAAGATGTGATGCATACTAGTCTTCTCACTGACTAGTCAGTATGCATCGCTCCCAGTACACTTACTGGGGTGTGATGGGCATAAGGAGGAAATTTTTTGCACAGCTTTCTCATGGATTTTTGCCTATTTTTTACCAAATGAAGATCCTGACTCTTCTCTTGTTTGTTTTTCAGAGATTCATCGGAGCAAAATGGTTGTTACATGGCGAGACCGCGAGCATGAAGAAGAGGATGTTGTTGCTTTACATGATCTGGGCATAGTAGTTGCATTACGGAACTGTGGCTTGTTGAAGTTTTTCCGTATCTCTAGCATGAGGAAGCAACTCAATTTGTTGCAATATTTCCTCAATGCCTGGGATCCTATCAACTAGGTGTTCCAGATTAGGGGAAAATTGATCCCCTTGACTGTCGTAGACATCTATTTTCTGACCAGTGTATTGAGGCATGGTGCACCTCTCTCATTATTAGGCTCCGCCCGTGGGGGTGAGTCCATGGGGGATTACATTCGCCGGAACTGTAGAGAGGTATCTTAGCCGAGTACGGATGGCAAGATCAATATTTGAGATGTAACTGACCAGCCCTTGCGGACCATTCTGTTCACTTTTGCTAGACTGGCTGGTAGTTCTGCTCTTCACATAGCTAACAGGTCTTATATGCAGTATGCTTTGGAATGCCTTGGAACACCTGGTGTGATGCAGTACTTTTTGTGATGAAAGAACAACTGAACAAAGTGAAAAGTGGAAGGTCCAAGAACTTCGGTTATGGTTATATTTTGACCGCTTTCTCTTTGGAGAGAATCCCACTGATGCAGCCACAGTACATTTTATTTGGCCTACCTCCACTGACCGAACCACAGATGCAGAGATGGGTTTACCTCATGTCTCAGCATGTGGGCCAGCCCCAGATTTATTTTTCTGATACTTTCTTCGAGTGGTTTGATCGTCAGGAGATAGTTTATGCCAGGTTCCCATATGCTGGTATGGATTTCTGGGGCGATCTGAATTTGGTGTTGCTAGCTGGCAAGCAGTGGGGTGCCATGGGTAATTATTTTGACCATATCTCTGTTCATTGTTCTTTTATAATGTTCTTATGTTTTTTGATCAAGACTAATCAAAACTCATGTGCTCATGCAAATGTTGGACCAGTTCGATCGGTAATACGCCATAGAGACCCAGCTGCCGCTCCAGCAGGAGAGGCTGTGGGGAGGGCCATCCTTCGCGACCTTGATGTGGTCAAGAATCTTTCATCACTACAGGACCAGATCGAGGGTCTTACCCTTGGTATCCCGGATGTGAGGATCGACGAGCTGCCTCTGCGGTTGCAGCAACATACTACTGGAGTGTCGAGTCAATGGACCAGGCTTTTACGCATGATTGCACAAGCGGTGACTTGTTATCACCAACATCATTAGACTAGGGTGCCCCCTAGCATTTTGATTTTTAGGTCATTTGACCGATTTTTTCGTGGTTACAGAACATTATGTATAAACTATAAATAATTATGAAATATATTTTTTATTTTCAGAGCTTTATTTTGGTTAAGTTATATGATCCTGCTGCATATATTGATGTGATGCTTCTTTTTATAAATGTTGCAAATGTCTATCTAACACATAATTTGCCAATGAGTCTGTTAATGTGTTTAAACTTCTGGAAATATGTTGATATTGGATGAAATCAAACTGTCTTTCCAAAATTTTGACCCTTAGGAACATGTGATAGATAGTTGGATTCTGTACAGAATAGATGTTGGTGAGTTGTAGAATGACGAGCTGTGAGTCTAGCTTGACGACAAGTCGACATATTCCATGTGTGATGGCATCATAGAGGAGTTCTATCAATGCATTGTACTCAGTGATATTGTTCATAGACCGACCAATACACCCTCCTCTGAAACTTACTAACTCGCTGCTGGGATTGAAAATGGCCCATGCCGCAGAAGACAGGTTCCGCGAACTACGACTTGCTCCGTCGGCATATCCAACGAATGATTCCAGTGGGTTTGACATCTGCAACGAATGCAAAAATAGGATTACTTGACCAAAATAAATGCTCTTGGAAAAAACAAAAATGTAACAAAAGCATGAGGATTACTACGCGAAATCAAGCATAGTAACGCTTGAGGTACAACCCGTTGCGAGGTTGCGCCAGTGGAATCCCATCATAGTCCATCAACTCGTAGGCTCCTTTTGCTAATACTCACTTAACAATATAGGGACCCATACATAACAATTTGAATTTCCCTACTCCCATCTTATCGGATTCCTGGTCGTAAAGTAAGACCAGGTCACCTTCTAAGAAGACGCGAGGTTTGACATTCTTGTCGAACTGTGCTTTGACTCATTTCTTATGAGCTTCGTTAGCCGAAGCTGCATCACGACAGGTTTCACCAATCGAATTAGTTCCAAGAAACAAGCCTCTTCTTCTGAGGTTCTGAGGAGAAGATCGACTGTGAATTTGAGGAATGAGATTTCACATTGAACAAGTAAGATTTCTTCCAGACCATACACAAGTTGAAAAGGTGTGAACCCGGTTGCATTTCTTACCGATGTCCAGTATGCCCATAAGGCCGAGTACAGGATTAGGTGCCAATCCCATTTGTGGACTCCGAACATCCTTTGTAGCATGTGCTTTAGGACCTTTTTGATTGCCTCAACCTGTCTGTTAGCTTGCGGATAATACGGAGTAGAGCTGTCATAGGACAGTCCTAATTTGGCAGCCAACTCAACCATCATGTGATTACGAAAACGCGATCCATGATCTGTGACTATGGCCTGTCGAATGCCGAATCTAGAGACTACGTGATTAAAAAAGATAAGGGTAGTCATTTTGCTGTTGTTGTTTAATGCAGGCATCGCCTTGGCCCATTTGGTAAAATAGTCTACTGTGACTATGATATACCCATGCCCCTCGGCTGTGGTGGGGTTACATGTCATGAAATCTATGCCCCATTTGGCGAATGACCACACAGCTACTACTGCTTGCAGTAGTGCGGGTGGTCTTCTGGTTTTGTTATCGAAAATTTGGCAAGCATGACAACTTTTGACTGCGGTTATGCAATCTTTGAACATTGTTGGCCAAAAGTATCCTGCTCGCAAAATTTTTTGCACCGTGGCATAACCAGATTGATGCCCCCCACATGTGCCTGAATGACAATCATTCAGGACTTTTTCGGCCTCCTCATGGGTGAGGCACCTCCGCAAAACTGTATCGATACCACAACGGTAAAGAGTATCACTGACGATCACGTAGTCTTTCGCTTGGTATCGAATACGCCATTGTTCAGAGCGTGAGGTATTGGACCTATATGTTTGTGTTTGGTGATAGATGATTATATCTCCGTACCAAAAATCACTTGAAGATATCATAAACAAATTTTCATCCACGATTTCTTCTTCGGAAGTTGCATCGTTGGACGACGATGGGAGATTGCATAGTAACTCCGTGAATACCAGGGCTTTCTTTGATTTGGATTTTTTGAATTCCAGATCAAACTCTTGTAGAATTGTTATCCATTTTGAATATTTTCCCCCAGCAACTGTTGTGACAATATATAAGTCATGGGGTTGCAATCTGATAAAATGGTAGTTTTCCTAAAGAGGACGTAGTGTCGAAATCTCAGTATCGCTTGAACAGCTGCGAGGGCGAGATTTTCAACATAGGAGTATTTCATTTCTGTATTATTTAAGTTTTGGCTTAAGTAATATATAGGATGTTCAATTCCATTGTCTTCTTGAACTAAAACCATTTCTATGGTCATATCTGCTGCAGCCAGATACAGGTTAAAGTATTTTTGATAATCAGGAGCATACATTAATGACGCTTGTATTAGAGATTGTTTTAAAGAATCAAAGGAAGCTTGCGCGACCTGATCCCAAATGAAGGGTACTTCTTTTTTCAATAGACGAGTATAACCTTTAGCTAGTTTGGCATAATTTGGAATGAAACTCCTAAGGAAGTTTGCTTTCCCTTGGAGTTTCTAAATCTAAAGCAAGTTTGAAGGTGGAGGCAAATCGATGATTACCTGAACCTTGTAAGGGTCGAGACGAATCCCATCCTTTGAGACTACGAAGCCAAGTAAATGACCAGAACTGACACAAAACACGCATTTGTGCGGAGTGAGTCGTATCTTGTAGTGTCAGTAACGTAGAAATATCGCTCTCAAATGGCACGGAAGATCGGTCCGCTTTCACGAATGAGCTGGGAGATCATCGAGATATGGTTGAATTATTTTTTTGATGTCATGGAAAGCATAGTTCATTGCTCTCTGAAAAGTTTCCCCTACATTCTTCAAACCAAAGGGTAGCTTGCGATATGCGAATGTGCCCCACAGACAAACGAATGTAGTCTTCGACTAGTACTGTGGGCGGATATTTATTTGATTATACCTGGAAAATCCATCCATAAATGAAAATATTCCGCATCCAGTGCACTCATCAATTATCTAGTCAATAAAGGGTGTAGGGTAGTTGTCTTTTGGACAAGCTTGATTTACATCCCTGTAATCGACACACACTCTAATCGTTCCTTGTTCTTTCATCACAGGAACAATATTCGATACCCAATCGGTTAGAGGAACGGGGTAAATGAAACCAGCATGGAGGAGTTTTTCAACTTCCACCTTGATGGCAACGACTTTCTTGGGGTGCCCCTGCCATAGCCGCTGTTGTACCGGTTTGACATCTGGATACATCATAATTTCGTGTTCAACTATGCTCGAGTCAATACCTGGCATTTCATCATATGACCAAGCATAGACATCTCTAAACTTGTGAAAGAGAGCACTATATATTTCCAGTTCTGAAGAAGAACAAGATTTTCCAACATGACTATTCTCTACAACATCTGCTTTGGTTGAGATGTTTATGGCAGTAGTCTCTTCGATATTGGATAGGTTTCTCTCAGAATCCACCGTATTTACAGTATTCAATAGAAAGTCAAATAATAAAGGATGGTGTAGGTTACCGGGATTATCTTCTTTCCAATTCAGAAGATGGGAATGATGGTGGTAATCTTCCCATGGTGCCCCATCAATCATCAACGATTGAACGATTCCTTCATCTATAGAGTGTACTCACGACCAAGGATCTGAAGGCGTGCCATATTCCTTAGACCTATCCATCCAAATGCTTGATGAGCGTTGATGCAAGTTTGCCTCCCATGCTAAAAACATCAATTGCTATAATATTTCCAGTGGGGTTAGAGGCAAAACATGCAAATGATCCATTTTAACATCATTTTCTGACATCTTTTTGATGGAATATATCATATTGCAGGTTCCTACATTAGCCACTTCTGCCAAATTTGTAGGAGGCAGTAGGGTAAAGTTCCCATTAACATAGGGTATTTTAGTAGGCCTACTCTGATATTGTGAAGCATGCTAGGGCTTCCATGGATCATTGGAATGCTTCCCATAACTTGCGAACTATTGGGGAGAAAAGTTTATTGGTCGATGATTGTAATTCCTCCTTAGGAAGGAAATGCAATTTTCCTAAAGTAGGTCGACACAATGACTGCCATGGCATATATCCATGGTCTTCCCAGTAGGATGTTGTAATCGAGGTTTGCATCGATGACTTCAACATCGATTTCTACTGTTTTCCCCCCAGTTCGAATTGCAAGTTACGTAATATTCCATACGGGGTGTATGTTCGTCCATCAAATTCTTTCAATGTCGTCAACGATCGCGACAAGGATGGAGACCCTAAAGTTTTCCAGCAACTCACCGACATGATACATGTGGATGCCCCCTCATCAATAATTGTTCTATGAACAGTTTTGTTGAGGGCTTTCACTTGAATGAGGAAAGCTAGTTCAGCTGGTAATTGAGGGTCGTATCATTTATGATTAAAAGATACAAGATTGGAATCCATTAGGTAAATCCCACCTATTGCTGATAATAAAGCCTGCTTTTGGGAGGGGCAATTTTGCAATACCTTAAGAGTCGACATCACGGAGGGTGATTGGGCTAAATCCTCCACTATATTATTTTGTTGTGCTGCTTGGGCACGAGGATTAAACGTCGATTTGTGTACTACTCCCTTTGGTGGTTTTATTGTTAATTCAGGAATGATGGGTGGCACAACATCGGTCGAAGTTGTTGTTGAACTACTAGGTTTCTCATTATCCTTGTTTTTTAACATCTGTGGATTCCCGTCATCTTTACTCCTTGTCAATATTAGAGTGTCATTCAGTTGCTTTGAAACTGACAACGTTAGGACTTGGGATGGGGAAGCATTTTCGCCAGCAACCAGATTTGTTCCTGGATTTGGAAACGGATCAGTCAATACAGCCGAGGTTTTTTAACTTTTGAAAGATTTTCTAAGTTCATCTTTATATGGACACTCTCTGGTCCAGTGATCCTCGTCACATATATGACATGGAGTTTTAGGTTTCCCATTCCCAAAAGGGTTTGTAGAAGATTTTCTAGGAGATGAGTCCTCCTAGTTTTTCTTCTTCCCTTTTTTTTTCTTCTTGCCTCCCGGTTGCTTGGGTTCTTTGCCTTTATCTGTCGACACGGCATTTACTTCCGAGGCTAGAAGTTCCTCATTTTCATTTTGACTCAAAACCGTGCGAGCCTTTTTCGATGTAGCCTTTGTGTTTTTAGTGCTTGTCGTACCTATCACACCATCACTAGCATGAGAGTCTTTGTTTGATTTAGGAGGTGGAGGAACAGAAAATTCTGGTCTAGGAGCATCAAGGATTTTATCGTAGAGCATGCCAGACTGAGTATAAATCAAGTCTAGATATTGTGCACAAGAAATAACTTGCTCTTCAGTGACGAATCCTCCCTTTTCCACATCTTATGTAATAGCGGGTAACAGTGACCTAATAAACCATTCAGCCAATAGTTGATCAGGAACATACATTTTTACCATTCTACGACGACGTCGCCACTCATGAATATGATCGGATATGTGAGTGGCTGTCGTTTGTTTGAAATTGGTAAGTAGCTTAGTTCATGTTTCGTATCTTATAGGTAACTGAAAATGGGTTAATAGGTTTTGGCTAGGGTACTGAAGTTATCAAACAAAGCTCTAGGCAGTTCGATATACCACTTTGTTGCCAGACAAGTTAACATGTGTTGAAAGAGGCGAAGCTGAATCAAATCATCATTGAGAGTGTTTGATGAACACCATAGATGAAAGGTCATCACATGAATCGATGGGTCTTTGCCTGGATTTCCATTAAATTTAGGAATATCCAAAGGAGGTTTATGTGGAATCGCTGGCCACCAAGGGGCGTAGGCAATTGGATTGTTCATTAGTCGACTTAGATCCAGTAACTCTAAAGTTGCCACAAAAGGCAACTGTTGATTCAGGCTTGGTTGAGCATACCCAGGATAAGACGGAACTGTTTGAGCAGTCAGTCTTTGCATACCAGTATAATGCATTTGATGTTGGTAACTTTGGTAAGGTTGATGGGCATAACCATTATGATATGGTTGATACGGCTGCCTGTTACTTGCAAAGACTTGTTGCTCATATCCTTGGTAAGCCTGGTGGAATTGCGGTTGTTGGTATTGCACCAACCATGGTTGAAAAGTCATGAGCTGTTGTCCAGTACTGACTATTTGACCAAGATGGGGGTTGGTGTTCCCCGTTTGAACCTGTGCCATTCCACTAGTTGGTGATTGTGGTTGTGTCATAGGTACAAGAGTTTGTTGCATTACAACCTGTGAAACTTGAGGTTGGCATACAATTGGTGACGCTTGTACTTACGATACTGCCACAATAGCCGGTGTAGTGGGGATATTTGTCATAGGTAAACTTTGTTGTATTGAACATATAACTCTTGGTTGTTGAGACAATATTGGCACCCAACCGCTAGTCATGATTCCAGCATAACCCAAATTTTGTTGTGAACTCATGCATGGTTGTCCTTTCGAGGAAGGCAATGAAAGGGTATACGGCCCTCCATACGACAGTAATCCAGTACTCAAAGGAATGATTTGCCTTTGGGGACCAGTTTGCCCAAATTGACCTTGTGAAAGATCAATTTGTTGAGACTCAACGTAAGAGATTCCAAATATAATTCCATACGAACAAACGAGAATAGTCCATACTATCGAAATAGCCCCTGGATGGACTCCATCCATCGATTGAAAGTTGGTTTGGACAGACGGCATGCCAGCAAACATTGTCGGAGTAGCAGAAGGAGCTTCTATTGTTGCTGTGTCAGGTAACATAGTCCTTGATGTCAACGGTTGTTCAGACATATTAAGTCTATTCAAAAGATTCCTCAGTGATTCTTCAGGAACTTCCGATGGCAGGTGAATATCTTTTGATGAAGAAGAATATAGGGTGATCCCAGCTCCAAGTTGCGTTGGAGTGCTAGATGGAGGATCTTCCATAATCTCTTCTGTGGCAGTCAATCCAAGAGGAAGAGGCAGACCGTCAGGTCTGTAAAATATTTCTGGTATTGAAGAAGTTATAAGTTCTACAACAACAGATGGTCGGGGAGTAACACCTTCCGAATCAGCTATAGACAGAGCCGGTTCAGAAATAGAAGTGTTAACCGTCACACTAGGATCAGTTGTAGTGTCCTTTTGTTGTTGTGGAATTTCTTCTGTTGAGGCATGGATACCAGAAATGTTCAGAGTAACCAGAGTCTCTGAGGATGTTGGAGTGCTTGCTCCAACCAACCTAGGGGACTTTGATCCAGTCAAACAATTTTGCTTCGTCAGGAATAGTTTCACTTCTGGAGTCAACGATGGTTGACTCGTAAGTCTCTGCGAATGACGGGGTTTTGATTGACTTTCTTCCACGATTGCAGATTACTTGATCAACTCCAAATAAAAGGGAAAAATGTTTTTCGATTTAAATGAATTTTAGACACTTTGACACAACTTGTTTTTTCAATTTTAAAGAGTCGAGAAAAAACAAAAGATGACTCTAGTCACCTTCGATTTTTATTGAGCCTGAAGTGACAAGTGCTCAGAGGACCTTTTCCTTTAAGGAGTCTGAAAAGGAGAAAAATGGAATTCTCTAGAGATCTAGGCAGAGGGGATTACTAAACCAATCACAAAATTGTAGAATACTTTTTACGGTACGATAGTCAATCTTCCTGAATGCTGTGTTCAGTGCATTGCGATTGATACGGCGGCAGACACGACTTCCTAAGGATAAAGGATGCAGCCTATTGTGGTCTCCCAAAATATACTCGACGGTACATGGGAGCACAAGTCCGTACTAGCACTTGTCATCTTAGAGTGGAGGAATCACCCAACCAACAATGAAAACAATAGCTACCAGGTTTTATGACGTCGGAATATATCTATAGCCTAGACCTCTAGATGTTGTGTGTTAGGTTCCAAAGTGTTGTTAGATTCATTAAATTTATTTTAAGTTGATCTTGCTTAAAAAATTGCCTTTCAGGTTCACTACGTGATGTGTATATAATTCCTAAAATGCAGTCTAAGATGATAAACAAACGTTTAATATTCTTTTGGCAATGAAAATCCTAGCTACTAAGGAAAGAAAATTAAGAATATTTTTGCGAAGAGCACAGAGCACATGCTAAATGCGCTGTCCTAAATCAAACCACGCAGTCAAAATACAAATTCACATGCATGTATTTGTTTTCAGCCTTCTTAATGTATGAATGATGATAAGAAATTTATGTGCAAATCTGAATTATTTTCAAAGTGACAACACTCAAACAATTTCCTTTCAAAATGAAGTGAAGGTAAGAGAGACACTTTGTGATTTCGAAATGAAAATTGCTTTTCAACGCTTTAAAATTTACTAATTCAAATCATATGCAATAGTAACTATATAATCGAATATCAAGAACAATGGGATTATCTTCTAAAACTAAAAACGACAGCTACGACACTTTCAGATCCAGAAACGACAGTTCGACTATGCTACTTTTTTGCAAAAGAGAACTGAAAATGACACACAATACATAAAAACACTTACAGTTCTTTGCACTAAGGAGGCGGAATAATGTAAGAGAAGGGGGTTTTCATAGAGATATACTGACTACAGACAGCAAAACTCCTGAATAGGACTGAAAACAGTGAGGAAAAACCCAAAGTCTGAAGGTAAAGTTAACCTTCCCTAACCATCGCACTTGTCACACTATGAATTCAGTATGCAACGCACCTACTGCACTTGGGAAGTGTGATGCATACAGTTTACCTTGAAGGCAGGGTGCGATGGCACCAGTGCGAGACTTTAAACAAGTTTTTACTCACAGTTTGCAATTCAGTTCAGGGATTTAGGCCGAGTAAGTAATGTTCAATATATGTAAAATAGAGGGGTGATCTAAAGAGGTTACTAGAGCCACCACTTAGGGAAATTAGACTGTCTGCAGATCGATTGCTTAATTCATAAACAAAACCCAGAGATAGACTGAAGCAACATTGATCTACTTTGCATTTGTATAACAAATGCAGTTCGAAGGCTAGCTGGCTTGGCTTCAGGCTCCGTCTGTAAGTTTATAAAAGAAACAAAGATAGATAGGCTAACGAAAAATCTAGCCACTCCCCAGTGGAGTCACCATTTTTTTACCGGGAATAGTGTCCACTCGGATGCTGCTATTCCCACTAAGACTGGTAGTTATCTTAGAAACAAACAAGTAAAGTCTATTTTCACTTTCCTTTATGAAAATAGATAATAGGAGAACCAAAGAGACAAACCTTAGTCTTGTGCTTGATTTCCTCTCCTTCCTGATAGAGCTTTGCCGCTTCTTCTTGGTCTGTCCAGCTTCAAAGAGCACCTTTGGAATCATAGCAACATACTACTATCGAAGAACAAAGATCTATATTCATAAATAACGCAGGACCAGATGTGTGTTAACCATACAAATGCATATAAAAACAAGTACACAAGAGATTATGTAGGGAAAACTTGAAAGCTTTAGTTTAAGATGAAAAGGTAGCAAGAGGATTACAACCATATGTTCTAACCCAGCATCATCCTCCAACTAGAAAGCCCTTCTTCACCTCAAGTAAAGCTTAGATCACCCAACACTATGAATGTACACCAGAAAACCAACAACACTTCTCTATAAGATACAAATTCCACCCTCTGGATCTCTGTGATAAGGGATCCATATATAGATGATTATAAGGAGGTGATTCATCTTCTAGGATCTTGATTAATGTCTTCTCCCTAATAGTTCCTGCTTCCACTTGGAGAATGATGATCTCTTACTCATCCCTGGTCGAAAACGGAGAGGCAAGTGTTAGAGGGGAAGCTTCTGGAAGATTCCATGATCTTCCACCTCGGATTTTGTCCCTGCCATTTGTCCATTCCCGACCATCGCACCCTACAGAGGATAAATTCAGTATGCATCGCACCTTGTACACAGGGAAGGTGATGTGCATCGCACCCTCTACAATGGGTTTTCAGTATGGTCCAGTTTTGACCATTTATGAGCAGTTTTTAGTGGAGAACTTCTGGGAGATGATCTAATCAACTGACCTTGTTCCTTTAAGTGGTGAAGCAACACTTTTAGGGACTTAGGAGCCCTTAGTTTATGGACATTTTTGGTTGGGGTTGAAGTGCCCAAAAATGTCTATAACAGTGGTGAATCAGGCTCCATACTTTCAAACCCTAGGTGGAAAACAAGTAAAAATAGTGAAATATGTTGTTGTGAGGGAATGAGGTGGTATGATGGACTTAAGAATTGCCTAAATTTTTAATGAAATTTAGGAGGGTAGGGGATGATGTCAGTGAGTAGGAGAAAAAGGAATTGTTGGAAATGAATGAGGGGAGGGAGTGAAAAAGGCCAAAACACAGGCTTGCTCTTGAAAGAGATAGGGTAGATTAGGGTTTAGAGAAAAAGGATAGAAAATGAGGGGATAGGGTTCTGTGATGGATGGGAATAATGTATTTGTTGCAAACTGAGGTGTAGGGACAAGGAAACTAGGGTTTGGGGCAGAATTTGATCACTTTAAGATCAAAACCATGAAAATCATGTAAACCTTAGGAGAAGAAGTATTTGATCAATTTCTTGACATATGAAGCAAAGGAGTGCATGAAAATGATTAAACTTACTTTTTATAGAGTCTAGAGGATGAAATTACTGAAGAGGAGTTTTGAAAAATGGATTTTTGTGATCAAACACCAATTCTAGAGAACTTTGCCCTGTGCGCAGCGAAGGCCACCTATGTGTAGCGTGTTGTGTAGGTGAGGAGCATAGGCTCTCTGTGCGCAACGATCTGTATTCCAACCTGCTTTTGGAGGCCTTAAGCTACTCCAAATTGTGAAATTGATAGCTCGTTGGAAATATCCTGAAGTCTCATACAAGATGGATCCCTCAAGAATGTAATTTGTACACTCCAATAGGGATAACAATTGCTTTTCCCAAGGTCGCTCCAAAAACGCAGGGTGTCTCTGACAAAAGCACAATGCCATCTTGCAAAGAAATTTTGACTACCTTCATGGAGGATTTTTTGGCTGAAAGTAGTATGGTTGGAAATATTATGATGTCTTCTACACAATATATTCCTTAAGAACTACCAACACCTACTCTAAATCCCTAAAAAGATGTCTTGAAATCAGGTTGTCTAAAAGTGCAACAACTCTCCTGTAGAAAGTGTAGTTTGGGTATTTCTCTCAAATTGTAACACCTATGCATAAACAAAATGATTTTTTTGTTCCTTGGCCTATCATTGACGAAAACCTCTTTCACTTTTGTAAAATGGTTCTCTATTTGGTCAGAAACATATTTTGAAGCAAAAATGTCCCTATGTGCAGCAAATGGCCTCAAAGAGAAAAGGGATTTTTTTGCAAATGGAGGGAGATAAAGGGGTAGGGATAGATGTTAGGGAGTTTAGAGAGGTGAATTTCTTGAAAAGAGTGAGGGAAGGTGTGAAAAAGTCCAAAACGTAGTCCTAGCCTAAAAATTTGTAAAAACGTAGCACTGAGTTAGGGTTTAGGGAAAATGAGGGGAAATGAAGGGAATGGGTATGGGAAATGGTTGGGACGGGTATATAATGTATGTGTGGTTGTTATGGAACATAAAAAATAGGATTTTTATCACTGAAATGAAGCAAAATAATTTGGACACTAAAATCACATCAAAACCCTAGGAGGGGAATTTTCACTAAGTCCTTCAAAATGAAGGATGCATAAGAGGTGCTTGATGCTTACTTACTTGCCAAGGAGATGCTTAAACCTGTGAATGTTGAAATGAAACCCTTTTGATGATTTGGATGGTCCTTTGTAGCTTGAAATTTGATTTTTTCTTTGGTAGTGGCATGACATCATATGTCCCTTTGAGAAATGATTAAATGAGGTAGTGTACTGCAGAATTGTCTTATTTAAAATAAAACATTTACCGTTTTGCTTTTCCTAAGATGTTAACTCTCTTTACCCACTGACTCACATGATGAACATATTTTTTTTGTTTTGACATATGGTATCATGATGACACATGGAGCAAAAACCCTAGACCATGACCTAAAATGAGTAATTTAACCATTTCATGACCCAAAACACTTAAATGAAGATATGATACCTCAAAGAAGACAATGACCACAATGAGTGATGAAGGCCATAAGTAAGTGAAGGGAGCAACAGTGACCTAGACACAACATCCAGTGACCAAATTTTATTGAAAGGCTATTTGAAACCATAAAAATTTGACCTCAAGACCCTAACAAACCTTGTAAGAGTATATTTAATCACTGGTAACTAAATTAACTGGCAGGAACTAACAATAGCAGTGGCTTCCATATGGATATAGGGTAGTAGTTTTAGCTCCCCTATGATGTCATATTCTCCTTATTCAAATTCAATATTTTTCAGCAATTGGAGATGAGTAAACATTTTCTAAGACATGACACGATGACAATAATTTAGATGACCATATTGAATATTGGATATAGGATGAAATACATATGCTTCCTATGATGATGATGTGGGTTGAGATGGACTCCCTGTGATGATTATTCTTCTTCTTATAGTAGTTCAATATTATTCATCTAATGATAAAAGGAATTGAGTTATGTTGAGATATGTTGAGATGGAGATTTTGTTGATGTAGCTAAGATGTTGGTCATGGGATTTGACACAAAGATTAGTAGGATTTGAGGATTGAAATCCCCTACCATTGATTTTGAATTATTCTTCTTCTATGATATTATATGTAATGATGACACAACTATCTATCTTCTTGAATTATGACATGACACCTGAGATGAGATTGTTTAGAGAAGGAGCAAAGTAGAGATGAGATGAGACTATGGAAATGGAAACTCCTCTCTAGGTTAGAGGGAGTGTTGAAATTCATGCAGTATTATGAAGAATTTAAAAATGGAAACCCTTAGGCTCTCAAATTCCATTGTTCCAAAAATAAATCCTCCATGGAATAAAAAGGAAATATTATTAAGAGAAAATTCATTTATGATCATGGTTTGAATAATGGAGGGAAAATCATTCTATTTAAAATTCAAATTAAAGGTCAAATTCTCAAAAAGAATCATAATCGAATTATATAAATAAGTGGTGATGTTTCAACATTATAAAAAAAAGAGATCGAATCATAATAAAGGTTAACTATTATTTCAGGGTTTCATTGATATGCATAAGGTTTTCGTTGGTCGATGTTTTGGGGCTTGCATATCTGATGGTTCACTTTATATTTTGGTTCTTTTCATTCACTAGAGGCATCACACCTGTGAAATGTGGCTCCTGGATCCTTTATGTGTAGGTTTTAACCCCGTACAGAAATTACCTGCATACGAATTCTAAATCACAGGAAAAATAAAAATGCGAGAGCATAACATATAAAACACATATACACAGATATTTCCCACTGGATCCCAAAACCGAGACTACCAGTTTGATTTTCATTATGTTCCTTTCAATGTTACAATAC